>PNEQ01062856.1:0-20273 GCA_003012365.1 Medauroidea extradentata
GGGGGGCAGTACACGAGTAAATATGTATTAAGTGTTATAGATATCAAATCACAGAAAGAAGACATCTTTCATTTCCGTATACCTGTTCTAAGAATTCCTGAAGAAGTCAGTAAAATTGGATGACTTTATGGTTCCCAGTTCTAGAGGCGAACCATGAAAAAGGATGAAACTCCAGAAGGCTCTGCTGGATCACATGGCTGAAAGAAGAAGCCTAAAACAGAAACAGTTTACATGAGAAGAAATTATATCTCTTTCCTAAAATGGAAAGCGACAAAATTTATTCCTCTTTCTATCCACAATCCATAAAACAAAATGCTCTGAAAAAGTTGTTCATTTAAAGAGAGCCATACGACTAAATCAAGGCCTGAAGCCCTACTATGTTACAACAATTACAAAACAACTTCAGACACGAATGACAATGTAGTAGCACATTTCCCAAATTCGTGCGCTAAGAGCTAAAATGGTGGAAAAAAATTTTCTCCTCCTGTTTGTAACGTCAATTGTAAATTCATTCATCTTATATAAGGAGATAAAAAGAGCTAAGACAAGAAGGACTTGCATCTTTCAGCATTCATGCAAGGCTACATGAATTTGTTAAGAAAGGTGGAGCATAAAAACCAAATTCAGTAAAATCTCATTACAGCAAAATAGAAAAAATTAGAGTGAGTGAGAGATATTGGTCAGCACTTAACATCGAGGTCTTCAGCGCTGGTGAAGGGTGACATGAGGTGAGAGTGGAGCGATGCCGGAATGAAAGGCCAGTGGAAAGTGAGATCCCCGAGAAAACCCGCCGACCAATGGCATCTTCAATCATGATTCCCACATGTGAAAATCCGAGGACCGACCCTGCCAGGAATCGAATCCGGATCGCCTTGGTGGGAGGCAAGAGGTCTGACCCCTCGGCCACCGCGGCCCCAGGAAAAGTTAAGAAAATTATGTACTTTATACTGAAACTTCATTTAATACTGGTTTAGTTTTAGAGGGGTACTTTATTTATACTTTAAAGTGTGAATTATTTATACTGAAGGTCTTTATAATTACCGTATTTGCGCGCATAATCCTCGCACCCATTTTTTGAGGTAATGAATTTGGTATTTAAGATTCTCCCCATAATCGTCGCACCCTAATTTATTGACAGAGACTGAGGCGCGGCTGGCCGGCATGCCGATCACACATGAGTTAATACGGGTACAATAAATGAAACAACCTGCTTTCATGTGGCATGTGATCCAGGTTTCAACAAGTAGGCACTTATCATTCAACCTTGAGTGGCATGACGTAATTGGCCGTGTGTGAGGAAGGATTGCAAATGTGTGGAAGGTAAGATGCTGTGACACCATTGTTTTATCTCCTACGTGTTGGAGTGGAATGTACCAATAATTACGGAATGTGAGAAAGTTTATTTTGTGAGAATATGGGTAAATACAATTCGTATACTGTCACTTTCAAGTTTGCGAGTAATTGCATGTGCTGAAGAGCACGGAAATCGAGCAGCGGAATGGAAATTTTTAGTAAGTGAAAAACTTACTCGTTACTGGAGAAAACAAAGAGACCACTTAAAGAACACAAGTTCAACTTGGCGAGCTTTCCGAGGGCCTAAGCGTGGGAAGTGTCCTGAAATGGAAGCGCACGTGATCGAGTACATTCGTGAGTTAAGGAACAATGCGCGCAAGCAGTGTTTGTCTAGAAATTACCATGTGCAAGGGTACAGACAAAGCACGTGCGCACCCAGTTCAAGGTGCCGTAGGTGGGTGACAAGATTTATGTGATGAAGACGACGTTGACGACCCGGCAAATGAATCTGATACATCAGAATCTACGTAGTTCAGTCAATGAATTCCTAAAACACATGCAGTTTGAACTGCATTGTAAATAGGTAAATACAAGTGCACAAAACTCTATCCGAAATCCTTGGGGCTAGCAGCATTTCGAAATTCGGAATTTTTTTGGATTTCGGAATAAATGAATTATTAATAATACAGTTTATTCTCGAACCTCTGTTTATCGGTTGACAAAAAAAAAAGCAGAACGCAGAAAAATGATGAACGTTGTCTCGTAAATCAAACAAACTTTATACATAAATTCACTTGCATGTTAGCTGGAAGCTAACAGCTGAAATAATTATATAAAATAGTTTATTAAACTCATTTAAATATTTAATTTCCTCGTGAAAAAAATCCAACTTGTAAAACAGTAGAGATCAGCTACAATAATCCCACTCGCAAAAATTTCGCCACTTGTTGAACACTAACCGTACTTTAAAATTTTGTTACAAAACGCATAATATTATCATAGAACATATGAAGCAAGGTCATAAATTATGAGTACATTTTCACAACCGCCAACTTACACATCTGAACATATTTTCAATGCAGCCAACATATGAAAGCAGTAAACACTTAAGAATAAGAAGAACATTGCAAACTGTCTCATTGTAGCCAATCTATGATACTATCAATTGTAACAGATTTTGATTATCTTCGCCTTATTATGTTTGCTAAGTGTGAAAAAACGAACGATGCACACAATCTTTGCCGAAAGTACTTATTTGTTTTGAATGTACGAGCCACATGACTCAAACTCGTCGGTTGCTGTGGAAACAAAAATTTCGCTGATTGAGCTTAAAAAAAATTTAGGATTTTGGAGCTTATTCGGATTTCAGAATTTCGGATAAAGGATTGTGCATCTGTATTACATATACATACCATGTACCCAGATATTAACTTCTTTAATTTAGCGTTTTCAAGGGATTTTGTAAAGAATTTCCCTCAAAAAAATATATATATTTCCTTACATAATGGTTGCACCTCAAATTTTTTGCATACAATTTGGTAAAATTGCTGCGACGATTATGCGAGTAAATACGGTAATACAAACCAATAACCCAGACATGCCTTTAGGCCATTACGACGAGTTCAAGAAATAATTATAAGAATTCAATTTATTAATTTCCCTGGATTGATTACCGTAAAGTTTTATGTGGGAGATACACACCTAAAAAAAGGACTCGCCTCTAAGCAACACATATTGAAACCATTCTGTTGGTAATGCTGTAATTATTATTTACTTGAACAACTTTCTTACATTGGTAACCATGATCTTTCATGCTTGTCATATTGCTTAGCCAAAATGTTAATACATACGTACTACTAATATAACCTTCTAATAAAGGCAAACTGTAGTATACAGTATTTTTTCGCACAACCGTAGCCATTGCGTAATCTTCGCATCCAATTTCCGAGATGACAGAAACTGTAAAAAAAATTTCATTGCATAATCGTTGCACCGCAATATTCTGTTTATGTTCCTGCATCAGAGATGTTATGGTAACTATGCTTAACTACAAAGTACGATGCTATTAGAACAAAATAGTTGCTGCAAGAATCAATTATAGTTAGTACCAAAATATTCCGCTGGACTTAAAGTGGAACACAGCGTTACTAGTTCAATAGTCCGCCATCTTGTGTGTGTGTGTGTCTTGCGCGTGGACTTTCCCAACTGAACGTACTATATCTATGACAACGCACAATAAAAACAAAGTTTGTAAATACTGCAACAGTAATAAACTGTAGCAAACTCGCAGAAGTCGAAAACAAAAACTTCAAGAGAAATGGAACTTAGAAAATGAAAATTGATCGGTTTTCTGATAACCAAAAGTGTTTATTTACTGGTAAATACTGCTAATCACATAATGTGTTCCCACCAAATGTGCGTATTTAATTATGAACGAAACTAACCTAACCTCTAACATCTAGTAAGTTATAGAAATTCAGTCAT
Organism: Medauroidea extradentata; assembly: GCA_003012365.1. NCBI lineage: Eukaryota > Metazoa > Arthropoda > Insecta > Phasmatodea > Phasmatidae > Medauroidea > Medauroidea extradentata. Next base: position 3,778 of record PNEQ01062856.1, read on the forward strand.
TGTTTCAGAGTTCATCCGTCAATAGTTCTGCCAAAAATATTGAGTTACTTTAATATAAATACAATTAGTTACAGAAAAATGTTGGTTTAAAATTTTTTTTCTACCACAGGAATTTTCCTCAAATAATAGTCGCACTTTCGATTTTTTGCATCCAATTTGGCAAAAATATGCTACGATTATGCGGTAAAACACAGTAGACGTGCTGCAGAAGCAATAAAACATTTTCAAAGACCATTACGTCATTAAGTTATCTCTATCTCTAGATGACCTTACAAATTCACAACTTCAAAAGAAAATTAGAGTAATAGACATAACATTGAGTTGTGTCTCTTTACTTTCCTCGCTTTGTGGGTAAGAGGGAGACGTGGAGACAACTGCTGTACGCCCTACCTAGCGTTGCACAGTTGCAATGGCAGTATGTCTCCTTAAATCCTTCACCAACATCATCATTAATATTTTTACTGTTTACTAAAACCTAAACTTCATCATCATCACTAATACTTTCACTGTTTAGTAAAACCATCTCAATTTCAACATCTATTTCTTGTACCACAACTTTACCTTTCTGCACCACCCTTACGACTACTTCCACTATTTTCGATTCACCATCTAAGCCTTCTTACCTCACTTCTACCTCTTCCACTATCATACCCTTTACCCTGTCTTTAAATTCCTGTACTTTATTTTCAATTCTACTTAGTTTGTTATCTAACCTACTCAACTCGGACACTACAGTCTCATTGTGGGCCTCCAACATGCCCCAGATCAAGCCTGCCAAATCCTGATACACCATGATGTTTACGTCCACTCAAATATAAACATGTTTAGGCCTAGACAAACCTAACCTTACATTTTGCCCCTAGACTTTACCTTCAAAAACTATTGATTCAAAGGTATATATAATAAACAATGTTGTACATAACATATATATACATTAAGAAACATTTTCACTCGGCGACGCTGACCTTGTGCTGGCTTCACTCTTCTTCTTTTACCTTATTGCCGTTGCTCAGTACTGCCGGTGTTTTGGCCTTATCGCCGATGTTTCCAGCTCTCGTCGCTCGTAGTTCCAAGGGTCCTAGGGCCCCCCGCCCGAGGTACTAGGTTTCCCTCAAGTCCCTGTTCGCTGGCGACAGATGTGATGTGACTGCTGAAGTCCCTGTTCGCTGGCGACAGATGTGACATGACTGCTGAAGTCCCTGTTCGCTGGCGACAGATGTGATGTGACTGCTGAAGTCCCTGTTTTTGGTGGACCAGATGTGACGTTGCTGCTGTCTCTGTTTACGTGTGCCTGTTGTGACGTCGCTGCTGTGTTTGTTGTTATGATGTTCACGGTGCTAGATGTGTCGCTGTCTCACTGCATATAATCTGTGAATTAATTCATCCCACTAGTGGGGAGAGGTTACCTACAGATACTGCACAACTCACTCAAGATTTCTATCAGGACAATGAGCTTTCCAGGCAAATGCCAGGAGTGAAAGATAAAGTCAGTATTTCCAAAAATGTTTACAAACAGAAAAAACTTTTGCTATGCAACTTGCATTGTATTGTTCTTTAAAGGTGAAACATCCATCTCTTAAGGTAGGATTTTCAAAGTTTTGTATGCTATGTTCGAAATGGAGTGTTTTAGCTGGAAGTTCTGGAACCCATTTACCTAGTCTGTGTGAGCACTATACACCAAAATGTTGAAATGCTTCTTCATTGTCTTGGTGTAGGTGAAAAGTATAGTTCACTTTTTTGTATCTTGTATGTGACATTCGAAATTCTGCTTGTATGCTAAGACAGTGTGAACAATGTCCTTCTCCAAATACTCTGAAGCAGCATCTATGTTATTGTTTAGACTGTGATTCAGATGATGTGATTGAATACCAACAGTGAGTCAGTACAGACTGAACACAATTACAAACTCTTACCTCAAGTATAGATGAATTGATGGAAATCCTAGTGTCAAAGTTGGAACTTCTCATACTCCATTCCTTTATCACAAAGAAACAATGAGACTACTTCAAACAGCTGAAAGAAACAATGCATGATGAAAAAGTTATCGCTTTATTTGATTTCAGTGAAAATTTTTCCTTTGTTATTCAAAATGAAGCCCAAGGATACCACTGGACTAATAGTCACTGTACAGTTAGTTCATCCAGTAGTCATTTATACAAACATCAGATAATGATAGTTTGAAAACAAGCAGCCATTGTTTTTTGTCAAATGACCTGGATCATGAGGTTTCCATGGTGTACAAAATCCAGTCTGAAATAGTCGTTTATGATAAAAACACCTGCCTTGTGTAAAACACATACATTATTTCAGCGATGGATGTGCTGCTCAGTACAAGAACTGCAAGAATATCCTCAGTTTATGCAATCACACACATGATTTCAAACTCATAGCTTCGTGGTCGTTCTTTGCCACAAGCCGTGGCAAATCTTCTTGTGATGGAATTGATGGAACTGTCAAGCGACTAATGTCAAAAGCTAGTCTTCAACGGCCATTCAAAGACCAAATTACATCAGTATCTAAGATGTTTGCCTATGTGATGAAAACACTACAGGAATTATCTTTCATTACATTGACAAGAACAACGTGGATGACATTCGTTCACATCTACAACAACGATAAATTCTGGCAAAAACAATCCCGGGTACAAGAGGGTTTCACAGTGCTTCACCAATATTCCAGTATGAGATAGGAATGAAGAAAACAAGCCAGGATAATACATAACCTGGTTATACTGTATCAAACCTGTATACTGGTTGCTACGTATCTTGTGTGTACGACAACAAATGGTTTCTTAGTGTTGTAAACAACATTAACAAGTCAGAAGAACATGCTCAAGTAAACTTCATGCACCCTTCAGGTCCAAGTGCTTCTTTTCACTGGCCTTCACCTCGAGAGGATGTCTGCTGAGTTCCTTTTGCACAAATACTCAGCATTTTGCAGGCACCATCAACAAGCAGTTCTGGACGATCTTATAAGTAGTTGTATTTTGAAAGAAGACTTGTATTCATTGTCAAATAATTTGTGTTGGGAAATTTCTTTGATGTATTAATATACATATAGCATTGTAGTGCATGTACATTACATGTTGGCAGCAAAAAGCAACTTGTTTTTTTTTCCTCTTTCACGTAGTGCCAACCACATTTTCCTACAAGGACTGCCTTTTAGATACAGTCTATTTTGTAATGAAGGACGCACACGAAATTGGAAACATCAGTCATGTAAGTTTTCTGTAATAGCTTACAAACTATTCTAGATATGAAAATTCTGTGGCCAAATTCAAATTCACTGGGAAATTACAAATAAGTAAAAGTGGTTTTCCTTACATAATGGTATTACAGTGAAGTGCAAAGCTTGGAAACACAGAGACATATCAATTTATTCTATAATTACTGTTTTAGTCTTAAAACTGTCACAATTGAACTTTCAATATCTCGGGAAGTATTTGAGATAAAAATCTAAAATTTTAGAATTTTGGTGGCATCTGGTCACCAAAATTTTTATCAAAAAAAAAATGGGTTTTATTTTTTATTTTTGCTCGATGAACTGACATGGAATGACCTTTATTGAACTAAAAATACTAAACAATGCGTGAAACTATTAAAACGTATTTTGAATTAAATGTGTTTCATTTGTCAGGATAAAATGAAATATTAATAAAGATGATATTATTCACTTGTTTCATTAAACAAAATTGATATTATCTAAAGCAGTATTAACATTGCTGCCTGGTTTTCGTGCTGTAGCCTTCTGTTGTGCAGGTAGTATTTCGTTTAGCTTTCCACACTAAACATACATAACCATTGCACTCTTCCTCTACGTGAACAGTGAGCTATCTACAAGGAAGTCACAGATATATAACTTGCACGTTATCTTTTGACAGGGTTTCAACTAGTGGGTGGACGGAACAGTTATCCAACACAAGAAATATCTTGCAATCCGGGTCCAAGCCTATGCTGTTGCAGTGTTGCCTTGCCTGTCGAATGAAAATGTTGTTGAACCAGTCTGTGGAATTTTTGTTGACCCAGGCTTTTTTGCTTAATGTATATCCCACAGGTATTACCTCGACGTCTTTCAACCTTCGTGGCCACATACTTTTACCGATGACCAAGAGTTTGATATTGTGTGTTCCAGCTGCGTTGGAACAACTTAACACTGTTACTCTTTCTTTGCTTTCTTTCATCCAAATATGCGCATCATTAGGAGTACACAAAGTATTTCTCAGTATACACCTCCAATATAATACCATATCGTCTGCATTATACACTTGCTCGGGTGTTAGTTTTTCATCCGACAAAAGCTGGGCGAACTCAAGGACATAATTTTCTGCTGCTTCTGTGTCTGCAGAAAGTTCCTCACCACTCAGTGCATACAGAGAAATTCCGTGCCTTTTCTTAAACTTGTGTAACCACCCTAAAGAAAAAAGAAAAATCACATTCATCATCAAGTTTAAGTTCAGCATGAATAATTTTAGCTTGCTAAGTGAGCATAGGTCCAGAAATGCTCAGTCCCTCGCTTCTCTTTTGTTCGGAACCATTTTATCAAAGCTTCATCCAATTCGCAACTTTTGCTTGGGCGAAGTATTTTTCGAATCTCCATTCCGGCTTTGGATTCACTGTGAACATAAAATTTGCAGTTTGTCCTTTAGCTATTTTATGTCTTAAACAGTGGACACTCCTACACCATAAAATGTGCACATCTACTTGACAGACCTTCCGGCATCCAATTTTTTTAACATGTCTATCTTCTCTTGAATGGTCAGCATTTTTCTTTGCCGTTTAGCTGTGTCCCAAGAACCCGGAATTTTCAGTTTACTTAACATAGTGAAACAATGAAACTATTTATAACATAAACACATTTATAATAATTACCATCCGATGCGAAAAGCAACTGCATATCCACGCGAAAAGCAACTGTGTATCCACGCGAAAAGCAACAGCGTATCCAAGCGAAAAGCAACTGTGTATCCACGCGAAAAGCAACTGCGTATCCACGCGAAAAGCAACTTCGTGTTGACGCAATGTGCAGGAAAGACTGGCTGTCCGACTGAAGTGCGCGGGTGGCTAGAAGGAATGTACAGTCTGGCGCAAGCAGAATCGGCTGTTTGCCACACTGAAATGTTATGGAGACGTTTCGGAATGGTTAATTTTTTTTTTTTGGAAAATTTGTTCCGGATATCGGGAGTTCCGTTTGTGGTAATTACGGTTGAGGGGTGCTCTACTGTATAACAATAATTTACCCATCTAATTTTAGTTTTATTAAAGTTTTAAAGAATTTAATCTCGTTTTGTATTGCATTTTAGGATTTTGTGTATTTCTTTTAGGAAGCAGATAAATAAATTGGACTAAAGAAAACTGTGTCATTTGAAAACTGCCGATGGCTACATGTCGACAACTGCTAGAAATTGTCGAAAAACTGGAGATGTTAGCCGCGCTACTACTGTAATGATAGCGCGGTCGTGTTGTTTTCGTCGGGTTATTGTGAACCAAGCAGCACTTATCTGAAAGTCTGCCTGCAGTATGTTAGCAGACTTTATAATATCCGGCAATAAATAAATCTTAAATGCAACTGCCATATAGGCTGTAAATGTTTTAGGTTGATTTAATACTAAATCATATTGTTAAATCAACATTTATCAAACCTTTCATGTTCTTAACATAAACTAAGTCATTAAAAAACTTAAACGCTAGAAAATAAATGCAATATTCTATTTCAAATACAAAACTAAACATATTGTTGAGACTATAAAAATAAAGTACAACGACCATTGGTAAGCAATAGAGTATACCGTATTTACTCGCAAAATGGCCACCATCGCATAATGGCCACATCCATATTTTGAGGTTTCAAATTTGGTTATATATATTTCCCCGCATAATGGTGTAGTATCACTTAGCAGCGGCCGTCGGCGAAAAATTGGACGGTAAATGGAACAGCCTGTGCTGTGCGGCGTGTGGCTAAGGTTTCACAAAAGAATGGAATGCTAAATGGAACAGCCTGTGGTGTGTGGTGCAGGTTTATCCTTAAACAGCCAATGGGATGCTGTGACCTTCGAACTGTGTGTGTTTATTGGTTGGGTGGGAGGAATCCTAGCATGGGGAGAGATGCTTCTGTACCGTTATCTCATTGTTCGTTCGGAAGTGATAAGAAATTGTGCTTGCTGGAAGTTTTGAATTGTAATTGCGGTGCCGGTATATTTTTGTGATGGGAAAATATAATTCATATACAGCTGCATTTACGGGTGGTTGCGTACGCAGAAGAAAATGGAAATCGGGCTGCTGAAAGAAAATTTTCGGTGAACGATAAAAATGTTCGAAGATGGAGGAAACAAAAAAATCAGTTAAAAGACACAAATTCGTCAAGACGAGCATTTCGCGGACCCAAGCGTGGGAATTTTCCGGCAGTGGACGAACAAGTGACAGAATATATTTGTGAATTGCGGAACAATGCGTGTAGTGTCTCGCTAGAAATGATTCAGTGCAAGGCACGCGAAGTTGCACGTGCGATGAACATCCCGCACGAGCAGTTTAAAGCTAGTCGTGGATGGGCAATGAGATTCATGCGACGTGAGAACTTTTCGTTGCGTCGCAGGACTTCATTGTGTCAAAAGTTGCCAAAAAACTTCAGTGATAAGATAGCCCAGTTTCACAGGTACATTATTAAGATGAGGACTGAAAATGATTATTTGTTATCGCAAATCGGCAATGCCGATCAGACGCCGGTCTTCTTCGACATGCCCCAGAACACTACAATAAATGAAAGGGGGCAGTCTAGTGTTACTGTTTGGACGACAGGAAACGAGCGACTTCGATGTACGGTAATGTTGGCGGTTACAGCAGATGTCAGGAAACTGCTGCCTTACATCATTTTCAAGCGGAAGACGCTGCCAAAGGGGATGAAGTTTCCACCAGGCATCCACGTCAGAGTACAGGAAAAGAGCTGGATGGACACCGATGTCGTAAAGGACTGGCTGAAGACGGTGTGGGAGCGGAGGCCAGGGGCACTTTTGAGGAAAAAAGCTTTATTGGTGTGGGACAGTTTTCGGGCACATCTGGTAGACGTGGTGAAGAGTGCACTGCAGGAGTCGAGGACTGACATGGCCGTTATTCCTGGTGGCCTCACATCCATCCTTCAACCTCTTGATGTGTCCATCAACAAGCCCTTCAAGGGCCATCTCCGTCGCCTGTACTCTGAGTGGATGGCCAGTGGAACCCAAGAGCTGACCCCTTCGGGACGACTGAAGCGGCCATCTCTGCCCATGATATGCGAGTGGGTGAAGCAGAGTTGGGCTCAAATCACCGAGCAAATTATTGTGAAGAGCTTCAAGAAAACGGAAATCTCTTCAGCTCTCGATGTTACAGATGACGACCAAGTTTGGGAGCAGGAGAGTGGCGCCGACAACCCAAGCGAAGCTGAAAACAACTCTGGGCCATCTTATTCCAGCGGCGACGATGAATGAACTTGGTTAGTGATTCCTCTCACTACAGTAACATTTTTTCTTTTAGATTGTATTTTTTATTTTGTAATTTTGCCTTAGTATCTATATAAATTTACCATTTTTAATCTTAGTTTTTTGCTTATTGTTGCATTTTTGATCTTAATTGTGCACTTCCCATTTTGTGCTTATTGTTGTGTTTTTGATCTTAACTGTGAAATTCCCATTAAAAGCTGTATTATTTTAATTTGCACGCAACAAACAACAATGCGCTGGAATAACACCTTTAAAAATAAAAAATTTTGAAATATACTTGGCAAAAAAAAATTTCCAAGGCCACAAAAATTTTTCCCCCCTTAATGGCACCACCCCAATTTTTTGCAGTGTGTTTTGGTATAATTGGTGCGGCCATTTTGCGAGTAAATACGGTAATTAATTGATAAACAATATATTTATAATTTTTTTCAGTAGCCAATAGAATTGCTTAGATAACTATACAGAGGCAGCGAGGGTCATCAACATTTATTCTGTTTCTTGAACATACATTTAGCCTCAGCTTCTAGGATGTGTTCTGGCTACCTTACAATCCGACTACGAGCTCAATGAGAATCTATCATTTCTGGAAGGAGACATTCCATATAAAACATCATCAATTTCGGAAGCATTACTTTCAACCAGTGCTCGGAAGGAACTAGTTCTAATGAACCAGTTCCTTTGATTTTGTTAATTTATTTTACGAACACATAAGGAATGAGTTCTTTACTTAAAATGTGAACACAGTTCAGAACTTCGCTCTTAGGAACTTGAACGATAGTTTTGCATTCCTGTATTCGTTTGCTTAAACTAAATATTTTTAATATAAGTTTATTTGCTATGTTTGTCATTAGTCAAACAACTAAATTATGATTTTGTACAATAAACGAAAAATGGGTAAATGTTTAGCTATAAGGTTGGCGAATATTCCTTGCTGTTGGCTGTGTTTGTGATGTCAGGGGGTGGCCATGCCGAATACTGCGCAGGCAAACAATTGAAGTCAGTGTATTTGTGCCCTTGTTGTACGAAAGATTATACACGTGGTCACTGTAACTTATAAACATAGTTTCTGTCATAAGAGCCAATGTTTTTTACACGAAAGAGCAATAGAGTAAAAATGATTTATTGTATTGCAGCTGTGCCATGTTTATCTTAGTCTACAGTGCTTGTAGTACAAAATTTTGAAATAAAATATGAACTTAACAACTTGACTGCATTTACACATTTCTGTGAGTACCGACATCGCCTACTGTTTGTGCATGGAAACTATTGTTGAGCTAACAGTGCTAGTTTCCGTCATCTATTGAACATTTTGTCTGCAAATTTGTTTGTTTTTTAATAGCTATTACCACGCAGTTGTACATTGTACATTGTCAGTGACATACATGTGTGTAAATAAACAATATATGTGGCCATATTTTCAGATTTGTCTGTTAGGTTTACCTGTTGTTTAACCACATAATTTACACTATGCAAATATGCCTTTTTACTCATTAAATTTAACAGTAGCAGATTTATTTCCACAATATTTTCTATCTTTACACCCGAAAGCAACATAGTAAGAAATTTATTTCCATTATATGTTCTATCTTTACACCTGAATGCAATTTTTTTAAAAAACATCTGTGATACTATTGACAGTTTGAATGGTTTGAATGAAAATGGTTATGCAATTATTATGCCATATACGTACATTGTAATAGTATAGAGGGATATCCTGCACTGTTCTAACTTGATATAATACAGTTCTGCGACAGATTTTCCAGCACATACTACTGTTCGAATTGTGTGCGGTCGAAAAAAAAAAGTTATAAACATCTGACGACTCAATATGTCTAAATACGTGATCAATACCGCCGAGTGAACTTCACTTACTTCGCTTTTGTAACAGCCTTCTAAGAGTTGTTTGTCTTGGGCTACAATAACGGATTGTTCACGAAAAACTGGCATATATACGTCGACATGTAGGTAGTCCCAACATGCCATCTGCTGTATACTCCTACCTCCTTGTTTGATGTCTAGTATCAATCCTTCCTGTATGTAAATAAAATGTCAATTGCTATACATTAATATTAGTCTATTTAAAACAAATTTTACTTAGCTCCGTTTCCAAACATAATGTTAACAAATTTCATGTAGAATTAACATTTTATTTATGTACCCATACGATGAGAACAATATTAGGAAATAATTTATTATTGCTGCTGCGGCAGACCAGCGGTCAGAGCGCTCGCCTCTCACCAATGTGTTATCCGTGTTTCAATCTGGGCAGCAGTCACCTTGCATTTTGGCATGTATGAATCATGCCAGACAATTTCGCTGGTCGCAGGTTTTTCTCCGGGTCTTTCCGTTTCCCCCGCCCTCGCATTCCGACGCTGCTCCATGTCCACCTCAGTTCATCTGCCACTGGCTGTGAGGACCTCGGATGTTAAAAGCAGTACTAATCTCTCGACATTCTTTTATTATATGTACGTAAGCTTCCAAAATCATTGTTATTTTAACATAATTATGTATCTAATTGAAATCATAGCTGTATGCAGCTATACTTCAAGATATGATCAGTACAAATACAAATAAATACATCTTTTTAAAATGTTAAATTATAAAAATCAACCAATATAATGTAGGTTCTAAATTTTTAGGATGTTAATACACAGAAAGCAAACGTTTCTTACGAATTGGGAACTATAGTAAAAGTTGCCATAACTTAGTATGAACAACTAATTTTACGTTAAACCATTACATTTAAATTGAAGGAAAATTGAATTACAACACACTACACTACATAACATGACGAATGACAAGACTTGGACTACAGCTCCAGGACAAATGCCACCTTCCCCCTCCATCCCAATCACTGCATCCTCAGGAGATTATGTTACTGCTTAATCTCTTCGCTCACGTAGAGTCTGCGCCTCGCTCCGTACCCCTGTGCCTGCTATACGGCAATCTTCCCAGCGATGGTATGTTCACTCTCCTCTACTTTTGCCCCTGCATTAAATATTTTTTACCAATATTCACTATTTTTGAGGTTATTGTTTAAGATAGATATATGCCACCACTGACTTTTTTGTTAAGAAAAATCCATTCTTCTTGCCTCCCAAAGACTCTTGTACCAAAAATTTATAACCTGATTTCTGGAACATATTGAAATTTTAACAACACAACGAAAAAAAAGTAAAAAGTAAATTGATGTATTTTGCTGTGGACAGTGATTCACAATAATATTTCTCTCACAAATTCTTTTTGTTTTAATGTATGTACAGTAAACCCCCGATCTAACGACATCGGATCTAACGACATCAGCGATCTAACGACATAATTTCCAGGAACCACTGAAAAATTAATATTTTAATAATTTATCAAAGTTAAGCAAAGTGAAATAGATCGCAGTAAAACGTTAATTAAAAATAATTATGTGTACATTAAACAGTAACATAATTCAGTTATAAATAAGTAATATTCAGCTATGAAACAAAGAAACAAAAAATGAACTGTTTAAAAATGCTAGAAACTTCGGCTGGAATATAGTTGAAGCATGCGCCGGGTGCGTAGGCCGCCCGCATAACACTGACATATGTGAGATGTAATGACTAACGCTGCCTTATCTCCTAATGCTACCCCTCACTTCTCCACACTCCATCCTGCTTGAACTTTCCTCACACTCCTCCACGTGTCTTTATCTTAGCTATGCAGTTCGATACGCGACGTGGTGTAGCAATGGTAATTTACAACCTTCTTTGAGGAACCGTGAAAAATTCGAGTAAAAAAATTGAAAATGTAAGGAAAATCGTCAGCGTTGCAATTTCCTTTGTAGAGTGCTGTGCTGTAAGAAACACGTCGCTAAACACAGATACAATCCCTCCTGACTGTCCATGCCAGCCAATAAACATTCACCCCCCCCCCTGCCACACAAACAAGCCAGATTGTGCTTGCGTGTGTGCGCATGAACTGCCGACTGTCAGATAGTCACGTGCAACTAGCATCCTGTCTCGCCACGAAGCAGAGCCACGTGTTTGTTTTTCCTCTCCCACTTGGCGACTCTCTCCCATGTTTCAGTGTCTGTTGATAGCCCAGGGGTATGGGGGTTGAAGAGAGACTTTTTTTTCTCGCCCTCATTACAGCAGGGCAAAAAAAAGACCAGCAGTCCGTAAAAGAAAAAAATCCAGCGTTATCTCATCTTTTTTTCTCTAGCTGCAGTGAGCTCGGCTTGACCCTGACAACTTCCACTGTATTATTGATCACTCATCATGTGGCTATGAAAGCAATACGGAGTACAAACGGCCTATGACGCAAACAGAACAGTCCCGTCGCCGTGTGCGTCATGTGGGCATTTTGTTTTATTCTCGCGCCTCGCTCGACAGTGGAGCAATAAGAGCGACTGCAGCCAGCATGCAGAGAGCCATTTAATCTCTACCTGCAGTACAGAGCATTAAACTGGTGCGTTGTGCATAGTTTCGTGATTTTTCCAATAGGCCTACACTTTAACGACGAGTAATTTAGTCATTATTTTATATGTGACAGCACCATGAAAAGTCTGTTTTTTGCCCTTTTCAGTGACTCTTAATTAGGCATTCCGAGTTTTTAAAAATTACTGAAATTTTTTAAAATGTTTGTTCTTTATTACGCACTTTTATTAGTATCACGTAAACGCTTATAATGGCGACAGGCTGTAACAGTTCTTGCGCAATAAAAAAAGACTCAATGGCTGTACTGAAAGGTTTTAAAATCGTTGCTGTATACATTCACGTAAATAATACGAGTTGTTCTGTTGTGGTGTGAATGTGCTTCGTACGAGACAAGCAGGATGAATCACGCGCGCACGAGCTCCCCGGAGGCAAGCCAAGGCCAGCACAACCAGACCAAGCGCGCCGCTCAGCCACGCACATCACGATAAGGGCTGTGGGGTACAATTTTATTTGGAAGGCACCTTTTCATTGTACTAAAATATACTTTCAATGAAAACTTTTTTTAAGTTGGTAATTGTTCTACATAAATTTTAGGAAAAAAAAAACACACTTAAAATTTTTTTTATTTAAGGGGTGGGTTAATTTAGTTCCCTTGGGAATAACGACATTGGTGATCTAACAACACAATTTTCTGGCACAGTGCGATGTCGTTAGATCTAGGGTTTACTGTGTATTCAAAACTGGCTTCTCCAAATGCGATTTCATTAGCATGGGTTTCTCTATACCAATTCTCACAGATGTTAAACCAGGCAACACTCTTAAGAGCTGATGAGAGTGACATGAGTTGAAAGACAACACAACAAACACGCCCGTGTCCAGGTGTGCGAAATGGGAACCCCTCACACTGCAGACCGGCGCTTTACCGACTGTACTGCGGAGGCCGGAAACTTCGTCGGCTTACAAGCCATCACTGGCAAGAGCTGCACTTATTATTCCATTACATTCCTTTCTTTTCCTTCGGACCAAGACCTCGCATTGCTACTAGACTAAAAAAGGAGTGTTTATTGAGGTGTCAAATGCTATGCACAGGTTAAACATTGCAAAATATTTTTATTTAATTAAAGTTACATATGATTATTTGCACACATACTAATTTCAATCTAAGAGTTAATTTCCATTGTGTGAATCTTCTGAATTATATCATGTTTTCAATACATCTACATTTGTTAATTTTAAATACTGGTTTATACTAACTAAATGGCCACACCATAGGACAATTTTTCCAATGGCGGGTGACCATTTATGTGACCCATTGATATTTTTTCATCCCATTAAAACTAGAGGCACCTTTAAGATAGAACCAAACACAACTTTCGCGAAAGTGATTTTTTTTACCCCACAATGCTGTACTCTGTGACGTGAAATGTGTTTTTAAATGTGATGACAGTATCATCTTTGGTGTACAAATTTCATTCCACACGAACCATTACTTTTTTCACCACCAATAAATACTTAGCTCAGGGTAGAGTACTACAGCCAAATTTTATTTTAAAATTCGTTACTTTCAGACGGTTGCGAATCGGAACATACAAATTTGTTTTTTTTTTTTTTTGGTAGGTCTCAGGCCCCTCTATCATATGTCTCTTTATTGACGTCTACTCCCAAAACACACTACATAGAAAGTGTGTTTAATACTATCTAGGTAGTCAACAATTACATTTTTTAAACTAACAATGGTTTCATGTATTATAGACAATGTAAATACGTAAGCATTTTATAGGGTAAAAATTAAAATTCTCTTTGTATTATTTGAAAAATTCCTGCAAATGGTTGGTATTATAAACTAAAAAGTTTTTATGAACATATCCGAATCAGAATGAATGTTTTTGAGTTAAAGAAGAAAAACTCAACAATAGAATAAAAACAAATAGAAATGCCAGTATTTGATGCTGTCTACAAACATATTATACATACAAATTTGGAAAGGAATAAAGATATATCAAAAATGACAAAAATACAACAACATAAACTGATTCTGTGTAGGAATAGTCACATCTAGTATAAAAAAAATGAGTATTAAAAATGGTAACAAAAAGGACAAGGCCAACAGTAACACAAACGACAAGAGACATGAATGGATGTGAAAACAGAATACACAGCAAATAAAACACAGATGAAAAGTAGCTGGATTCCTTTGATGATAACACATGTGAAGATTCGAGAACAGAGAACTGTTCCCGTCTAGCGGAGGAACATGTAGAGCTGAGGAACTCCAGCAGACAGACAGACTGTCCGTTCAAAACATCTAATTCTGGTTCTACTATTTTATTGTGAGATTTTCCTGCATCTAGACAACATTCGTTCAAACTAACATGTGTCCATACAAATTGCTCAGTTGTAAATAAATTTTATTTTGAATCTGTTTTACGAAAATCGAAATGTTTTTAACAGCACGTGGACAGTCGGTGATTAAATAGTAAGTCCAGTTATTAACATAACAGTTTTAGGACACTGTAAATAACATAATTAGTATCTTGAAGCCATAAATTATGTAAACGTAAAATTTATAAAATTTATATGTTTTACCACATTTAAACAGTTTTTTAGTACAACTTAGGTAATCAGTGATTAGAGCGTGATTCCTGTTATTAAAATAACAATGGTTTTAGGGTAAGCTATTTATTGTAAATCATGTACATTTTCAATGATTATTATTTTCATTGAGTAAATATATAAATTTAATATAATTTAATTTAAAAATGATTTACCCTTCTCAAATACGTATAATTTAACAGCAGTTGAACGGTCAATGATTTTTGCATGCTCTAGTTACTGAAATAAAAGTGGTTTTTACGATAATATAGATAAGAACGCATTTTAAAGTGTAAAAAATCTAAATATGCAAATTAAAATTTTACGTGTGCTGTAGAAACCTCAAACAGTTTTTGGCACCACTTGGGAACTCAATGATTATGATGTTATTTCTGTTAATAAAGTGAAATGTGTTTCATGATATTGAAGGTTATATACCGTATTACTCGTGTACTGCCCCCTGCATGTACAGCGCCCTCCTCAATTTCGAAGTTCTAAATTAGAGAAAAATTAATATTCCGTGTATAACCCTCCAAAGCCTAAAAAAAAAATTGTAACGTAATACAAACACGCAGCAACAGCCGGACACATCTTGTTTGTTTGGCTTAGCCGTGGAGCGTAGCAGCGGACAAGTTAATCAGGAGTTGAGCGTGAGCCCGGGCAGATGGCTAGAAGCATGCGGGAGGATGAGGCCCAGGCGGGCTGGTGAATGTGTAGGCGGGTGGGGGGGAGGGGTGGATGACTGGCCAGGCACGTGCTGCTGCGTTGCCACATTCTTCAGTTGTGCAAGCTCTGCTGTGAGGTACACACACGTAGAGGCAATTGTTATCGGTAACTGTTAGCAGTGCTGAAATTAAGCTAAAAGTGGTGAAATATGCTCAAGAGCATTCAGAAAAAAGTGCTGCGAGGCATTTTGATGTTGACAGCAAAAGTGTGCACCGTGGTATAAAATAATTATTTTATGCTATGATTAGTTACTTTTTTTTATTATAAGTTCGATAGCCAGTAAAGCACAGCACGTTTTTTATTTTACGTTCAATAGTCGAAGCTTGGCCATGTTCCTTAGAAAAAGAATCTTTAACCTTGAACCTTCCATTGTTTACAAACACTGTTGGCGCGCTCCCGCGCTGTTACTTTCAGTACCGACTACCAAGACATGTTAATTAGTTGATGTAAGCATTTCTATTACGGCTTACTATTACTGTTTGCATTTTTGTGAAAGTTCACAGTAAAGATCGTCACATAAAATAAATATGATGGTAATTTGAGAGCTTACACATTTTTTTGGCAGTGATGGTAGTTTGTCCCGTGTATAGCCCCCCTCCTAATTTTTAACATAAATTTTGGGCAAAAAAAGGGGGGACTGTACACGAGTAAATAGGGTACTTCAGTATTTGAAAAATTAACATCTATAAATAATTTCAGTTTGTGTGTTTTACTATATACAGTAAAATTCCGTTACAATGTACTTCAGATTAACGTATCTTTCACTTTAACGTACAATTTTACACTCCCGTTCAAAACCCCAATGTAAACAATGAAAAAAATATTTCACTTTAACATTAAAAACGTATCCTACCTTTCAATAATTTAACACCATGTTTGAAGGTTTTGGGTTCGTATTTTCCAAAAAACATAACATACAAATTAAAATTGTCATTGGTTTCAAGTCACGTTATCAAATGTAAAACGTAAACAAACACTACATCTACGGTACATTGGTCATAGTATAACCGCCAGTAAATGACGTCCGTGACTATTGTATGTATCCCAATCGATGTAATTGATTGTTGTCTTGCAGCGCAGTTTAGATTGGCGAAGTTCCAGCTGTGCCATTTTTTAGTGATTTGTGGAATGTATTTTTATCATTTGAATTAAATTAAGTCTTGTATCCTTGTACATAACGTCATAAAAAGTTAATTTTTAATATAACACATACGTAACACAAAATTCAATAAAATTAATTTCTACAGGTTAGGTTATGAACAGTTCGGTGTTAAAAATGGCCGATGCGCACCTTGAGTTGCAGG
>PNEQ01062856.1:20373-35413 GCA_003012365.1 Medauroidea extradentata
ACTAAACTCCGCCCACTTCCTTTCCGCTAAGATCAACAATTTATCAAAACTTATTTTTTATCAATTTATGAAATACTTTCTTCGTTCACAAATTTAAGAAAAGGCTCCAGCAATCTTTATTTACTTTATAAATTTAACAATGAAAAAAAGTGGACGGAGTTTGAGTCCGACCGCCCGGAAAACAGCGCCAAAAAGTACGACATTCTCTGTAACTTGACGAACTACAGCCAAACAAAAAGGGGGTCAAGCAAAATACATTGTTAGATAGGCGAGTGTCCAGACCTGTTCTTCTACGACCGTGGTTGCAGGTTAGGACGAAGCCTAGCACAGCCATGTTCGTGACGCGCGTCTCGTGCGGTGATAGGGTAAACTATGGATGTGAGCTTTGTTTACATTTTGTCAAGCGCGACTCAAGTAAATAAAGACGCCAGTGAATATTTTCTTTCAGAATCATGAATGGATGGCGAAAAAGATTAAAAGAAACTAAAGCAGTTCACTTTAAAGGGAAAAATAGACATCTTAAAAGAAATTGACAAAGGCAGGAAAAATGCAGATGTGGCACGGGCATTTAGTTTGGTGCCTATAGCATATGTTGTATTAAGTAATTATTATTTTTTTTGATGCTATATTAAATGTTTGTTTCCAAGATAATATAACTTTAATCCTTCAGTACTTAATTTTAAAAAAATTTAAAAAAAAAATAAAAAAAAAAAAATATATATATATATATATATATATATATATATATATATATATTTTTTTTTTTTTTGAAGGTAAAAATACATACTTTCAGAATAAAGTACTTTCATTATTAAGTACAAAAGTTGAGGCTTTATTTATGTACTTTATAACGATATTCTACTGTAGATACAATTTCTTTCTTATGAACTGTAACTTAAATGTACTAATACAATGTTTGCCTCTCACCAGAAAAGTAACAGGTTTCCTTTGATGATAACAGATGCAAAGTTTCGAGAACTGAGATCAGTTCCCATCTTCAGGAACATGTAGAGCTGAGGAAATCCAGCAGACAGTCAGTTTGTTCACGAAGGCTAATGCTGGTTTTTCTCTTTTGCTTTATTGTGAGGTGTAGGCCTACCTGCTCCTTGACAACATTAGTTCACACTAACATGTGTCCATAAAATGTGTTCAGTTGGAAATAATTTTTATTTCATATCGGTTTTACAAAATTCAACAAGTTTTTACCACCACTTGGGCAGTCGGTGATTAAATAATAATTGCAGTTATTGAAAGAAGGAATTTAGGACACTGTAAAATATGCACATGTAAATTGTATGTGTGTTTTACGACATTCAAACAGTATTTAGCACAACTGAGGCTATCAGAGATTACAGTGTTATTCCAGTTATTGAAATAACAGTGGTTTCAGGGTAGTCAATTTATTGTAAATCATGTAAATTTAAATTAATTAGTACTCTCATTAAGCAAATATGTAGATGTAATACAATTCTATTTAAAGAATGGCTTACCATTTTCAAACAGATTTCAACTCCACTTGAGCTGTCAATGATTATGTGCTGTCAGTTACTCAAATAAATGGGTTTAGGTTATTGTAGATAAGAAAGCATTGCACAGTACAAAAATTTAAATATGCAAACTAAAATAATTTTATGTATGTTTTACAACACTCAAAACAGTTTTTAGCACCATTTGCGTTATTTCTGTTTGTGAAGTAATGTTATTGAATGATATTGAAGGTCAACGAAATCAGTATTTGAAAAAAATGTACTTGTACAAACAGTTTTTGTTTATGTATCTACAATAGGCCTACAGTCATTTGGGGTGACTTTGTACCATTTTGGGGTAACATTGTACCAGGCATTTTCTTTTATATAATAGCTTTGTGGTCTTCAACCACTATGTAAACTTCAATAGTAACTAATTTATTCAACTAGAACACAACTGTATTATTAAAATGTGATTTACTTCATTTGAAATTAAAATAGACTGGTGGCACAAAGTTGCCAGCCCTGACCAATACAAAGTTACCCCAAATTACTGTACTGGCATGTAATAAAAAAAAACAACTAAGGGAAAGTATACTAGTGTGTCTAAAAGAAGTGAACCAGTCATGCATGAACGTCAGGGTATATATATATATAAGTGGTAGTCTTAACTAGACAATGGTGGAAGAAGTGGGCAACAACTTCATAGGCTAACCTTCTTTCTTAAAAGGAGCAGACATTTTCTATCAACCATGAAATTGAAAACCTTAAAATTAAGAGTTGAAATAAATTAAATGAATAATTGTTGATAGTTCTGACCTTCATAACACTATTTTAAATTGTTAACACTTTAAGCAACACATATATTGAAACCTTTTTTGTTAATGACGCTGTAATGATAATTTAGGCCTACTTGAACATCTTTCTTACATCAGTATCCATGATCTCTCATACTTGTATTTTGCTTAGCCAACATGTTAGTACACATGTGCTATTAATATATATTTCTAATAAAGGATAACTGTAGTATAAATGTGCTGCAGAAGCGATAAAGCAATCAAACAAAATCTAAAACATAGTAATAAATACAACAAATTGATTTTTGATTTTAAAATATATATATATTACTGTTACGTTAAGTTACCTCTATCTCTAGATGACCACATAGTTTCCGAAATTCCAAAGAAAATATGAGTAATAGACAGAACATTGAGTTTGTCTCTTTATTTTCCTCACTTTGTGGGTAGGAGGGAGATGCGGAGACAGTTGCTGTAGCAAGGTTGCGCACACCCTGCCTAGTGTTGCACAGTTTCCATGGCAGTGATGCTAGATATTGCCAGTGACCCGGCTGGAAATTTCGTCCGGTGTAATTCTGTATATTTACTTCAAACCAATAATCCAGACTGGCCTTCGCGCATTACCGATGAGACCCGGTGTGGGAATTTAATTTATTATTTTTCCTGGATTGTTTGTGATGAAGTTCCTTGTAACAGACACATACATAAACACAGTACTTGCTGTTCACATTTTTTAACATTTTTGGAAACTTGGAGGCGGCATTACTGGCTTGTCTGGTTTAAGTCAGTTTCTTACAGGCTAAGTTAATGAAAATAATAAACTGGTGAAACTACTATTTTCATTCATACAAAATTAATACTAAGTGAATAAATATATATTTATTATCTAGGTTTAAGAAATGACTAAATCAACCACTTAATAAATTAAGTACACAGTTAAATTGGATGTATTGTTAGGTATAACCAAAATTTAAATTGCTAGTAAAATTATGATTAACCATTTAAACATTACAAAATAATACATTTAATACTATATATATATGTATACATACACACACATATATACTATATAGTGTGACAGGTGTCAAATCATAGAAAGACATATTTGGTTTCAGCTTACCTGGTCACAAAAATTCTGAACCAGTAGAAGTCAGAAAACCTACATGACTGTATAGTTCCCAGTGCAAGTGGTGAGTCATGAAAAAGGATGGAACTCCAGCAGGTTCTGCTCGAACACATGGCTGAAAGAAAAAATCCAAAGTCAGCCAAAATTACTAAACACTGACAGTTAAAAATGACAGTGGGCAGGAGAATTCTTGTTGAGTCACGAATCCTCTTAAATGAGCGAAGAAAATCATTCTAAAGAAACGACAAGTACAGAAAAAATTGCTACAAAACAACCACGATAAACAAAAAAATTAAAATGTAGCACTATATGTTTACTAATTTACTGAATAATCCTGCTACAATACAAAAAAAATTCTGTAAATTTAAGGGTCAAGAACAGGAACACCATGAACATATATCCTAACTACACGGTGGTCACATGCAAAGTGCTAAAAAAAACTGTAAAAGATGGCGCAGAAAAATCAAACAAATGCATAGAAAATTGCAGTCAACAACAGTCACAAAGTGCATGACGAAGCACCGTAATAGGTGAAAGACAAAGTTTTATAAAAACTGCAGCAATACTCGCTACCAAGTTGGTGGTGCGATACAACTGACAAAAGAATGTCATGTGCAGCAGCTCACCTACGGTCAGACAAAACAAATGGCGAAACTTTACATAGCATCCAACTAACGCAACGTTACGAAAGACTAGTAGTCTATAAGAGAAATTAACAACAAAGACCATTTTAAATACTTAAGTTTTAAATTATATGGTAAACACAAGGATAGAAAATTACATGTAAAACTTAAATAAAATCCAATGAAAATAACAGCTATGCATGAAAAATTATTTTGAAATGTTTTTGAAAAATAATTTAAATAAAAATGGTGACATACTTCAATATAGCACAGTGTCTCAAGACCAAACTATCATGACTTGTTTCTTTATGGATGCAATTGATAAAGATTTTAGATGTGCCGCATGCCTGACATTGCCATGCAACATGCAGGCAGCTTTGGCTCAGACACTAAAAATAGAATTAGCATAGCAGGAACAGATTCACCTGTATCTGGCAAACACAATTTCTTAGTGTCCCTAAAAGACTTCAACGAGAACATCTAAAGATGCTGGAAGATGCTGCTAAAGATATATAACAGAGTGAAGGCTATGGAGATTTATCTTTGCTCATTGGCAATGTGATACAACTGGACAATTAAAGTCAAGCCACGTAGTTTTTTTCACATTGGTGCAAAAAAAATTTAAGGGACTGCTTTGTAAAAATTCAAAACAAGGAGCGGAGCCAGAATGCTCCATCACCAGTCTGTAAAAGCCAGGTTTGCGTAAACGCATTCGAACTATTAGATAGGTAGGTTCTTTTCTTGGACGTGTACAAATCTTATTCGGTTGATGATTTAAACCAAAATGTATTATTCTTGACTGGTTCGGAAACAACAAAACTAATCTGTAGTAAGTTACCACTCCAGAATTTGAATTAGTGACAAACTCAAACCTAACACTAAAACATCGTAAAAATAAATTAAATGTGCTATCTTCACTTCTATCAACTCAGTGCCAGGTACCAGTCAATACATCGTAATCAATTAAAAATTCTACAGTTGTGCAAGCATTAACACACAAACAAATTTCCTAAGTTAGATTTTAAGTAACCAGAATCATTAAATTAAATGAGTTTTTTTAAATCTGTGAAAATCTCAAAACATACTATGCCTGGTGGGCGGTGGCAATTAAAACAACTGTAATTTTAAAATACACGTGTTAGCCAATACAGCAGCATTTGAAAAAACAGCATTTTTAAAACTTAACAACTTGAAAATTAAAATGTGCACAGAATTATTACTTCACGTGGTTGCATTTGGTGCAAAAGTAAGTCGGAAGAATCATGTAAACATTAAATTGTTTATCTAGGTACTATCCCCATTCTATGTTGGCATTTTGCAAAATATTTTCTGTGATTTTGTTTCATTTTCATTATAAAATTGGTGAAACTTTGGGTGCAAAAAAGCCTGAAAAACTATTAGGTTTTTGCTTAAAAAAAAAATCAGGCACACATTAGGGCATACTTGTGACAAAACACTGTACGGAAACTTTGATATGAAAATTATGTTGCTTTAAGGAAAATATTTTCTAAACCACTGTAAAATTACTGGGCATGACCTGAAGAGCACAGTGCCATCTAATTAACCACGAGCTGCTACAAGAAAACTTAATTGACAGAGTGCACCTTGCCTGAAGTCCGCAATTGCAAACCTTGACAGGGACGAAGGTTCCTAGAAGAAATGGGTGCCAAGTGTTGGAGTTAACAGACAGTAAGAATACGTACAAGTCGGATAAATGCCCACAGGTGCCAGCTGGCATCCATTTTAAGAGAGAGAGAGAGAGATCCAAATCTCAGAACACCTATCAGCAGCAGGACAGATAAGCTAGTCCAGAGCTTAAACAAGTCTGATATAACCAGTAAACATAAAAAGATGGCTGAAAGCCAATTGATAAGATACATAACAAAGATCAAGATTACTAAAAATATGTGCAGGCTAACATCAGAAAACAAAAATAATATCAGGTGGCAGCACCAATAAGGCAGAATGAATTTGAGCGAAAGCAACAAGAAGAGGCATGCCAACTGGTTATCAGCGATGGTCACCGAAAATGCGGGTTGCAGCCACAGAGCTAATAGTGACACAAAAAAAGTTACCAGCATAACTGATAAGCCAACTTACCTCAAAATGGGTGTACATTAAACCTTAAGGTCAAAATCAATTACATACATTTAGGAACATTAAATGATAATATTAATTAAGACATATGATAAACAAAATACATAAAAGATAACTTTCCAAGTACTATACCCATACCCAGTTTGATTAAAATGAGGATAAATTTTCTGAGATGTCTTTCTATCAAAAAGATAAGAAAAAGCCACAGATTTTAACACATACCAAACAATAAACAAAATACACAATAGTCTAGTCAACGAACTGTAATACATGTGCCGAGATGAATGAACATCGGAAAAATATTTTCCTCAATATGTTTTATTATGCAAAAAAAATATGAAATGGTCGCCATTATGAACATATGAACACATAATAAACGAAATACAGACAAGTCAAGTAATCTTTGTAACCTATGTAATATGTGTGTACCAAGTTTGATGAAATACCTACAAAAAATTTCAACACATTTGGAATATTATACTAAAAATATAAAAATTGTTACCATTATGAAACTATGAACATAGGCTAAACAAAATACACAAAAGTAAAGTCAGCTATGAATGCAGTGTATGTGTATAAAGTTTGATTAAATTATTAAAAAAACTATTCCTAAGATATGTAATACTATGCTCAAAACTAGGACAAACAGATAAAAAATAAAAATCAAAATTCAAAAACGAAAGAAAAACCCAAGACACCACAAAGGCAGACAACCCAGGCTTTGAGATCTTGCTTTTCCATCTATGGAATTTTATGTTTTTCTGTTATCTTTAGTTTTCTTTGACACTCATCTGTACCGCAATGAAGTATGTCCAAGAAACTTAATCTAGTTGTGAACTCCTATTGCACAGTTCTTTCAAAGATCATAACTGTACTAAGTTTGATGAAATTCTGAAGCATATTTCCCAAGATATGTAATAATATAATAAAAATATAAAAATCACCACCACTTTGAAAATATTAACAAAGGATGAAGGAAATACTCATAAGTAAAGTCCCATTACAAGCTGCGCGACCAATCAGGAGGCATCTGCACTGTCATTGGCTGAGCTACAAGTAGGCATATTTCCTATATAAGACACTTGTTTCTCCAGATGTAACAGTCCGTCTGCTGGAGTTCCTCAGTCTGCACAGTGCCTGTAGATGGGAACAGATACCAGTTCCTGAAACGTTGCATCTGTTGTCTTGAGAAGCCTACTATTTTTTCGCCTAATTTTGTCTGTGTTGTATCTTGTCTGTGACCACATCCATTTGTCTCTCTGGTTATTCGTGTTGTCATTGTTCATCCATTTTGTGCCTTTTTCACACACTCCATTTTTGTTGGTTCTTATTTTTCGTTGTGTTTTTTGTTGTTTGTGTCGTCTTTCTCCAGTTGACTATATTCCACTTCGGAATAAATTTTGTGTTGTTTTGAATCTGTTTTTGTCCTTGGGTCATCTTCTGGGATATGACTACATTCCTTTCAAGCAATATCTGTATGTTTTATGTCTGTTGACCACAGCTTACTGGCTTTATCTTCCTTTGTTTTTGGTTTTAATATGTGTTTTTCTGTAATACTAAAACATTTGCCCGCAATGGCATATTTCCAAATAAACTGTTCTGTTTATAATATGAGACCCATTGCAGGAATCATTTAAAAATCACATTTATCACAATGTAAAAAAAAAGACAATAGCAGAAATACTTACTGTTAACAAAAAAATACAAAGAGCTTAATGTAAAAATACAATTTCAGTAATATTAATTGAAATTTATGTAAATTTTTGTAAAACTATTTTAATATAAATTACATGCTACAATGTACTGTAAAGAAAACTTAATTTAATACAACAAGAAATTAGAACAAAATTTTCTTGTATACGCATATTAGACATAGAAGAATTAAAACAAAACAAAGGAGTAATTTTCAATATATTTTGGATATCTTTTCTAGGAAGAATGAGAGTAATGTAGAATTTCTGTTCCACAGTTGCATCTGTGTGTGGTAGGAAATATTGCCAAGGCACTGAAATAATGTGAAAATGATGTTGGAAAAGGTTTCAATGATTACCAGTGTGTGAGCATGGTCTGACTTGACCGTTGTTATAAGTTGGATTGCAGGTTATCCTCACATTTGGAAGACTGTTGTGGCAAATATGGTCAGCCAAATTCATGACGCTACATCAGTGGAAATACGGCACTACGTAGCATCCAAAGGTAATCCAACTGACTGCACTTCCAGAGGACTCCAACCTTCTGAATTACTCTCCCATCTCTTCCGGAAGTCAAGCCCTAAACAGGCTTGTGGTTCCAGAAGCTAAGTCACCACTCTCCTCTGTAACCTTCTGGAGTTCTAAGTTGAGAGGAGTCTTAAGTCGTGAGGATGTTTGCACTGATAAAACAACTCTGTTGCTGGTTACCAATCTTCCAAATTATCATTTTGAAATACTTTTAAACATATGCTTAGAGCCACGATTTTGTCGTGAAAAGATTTCTGCCCCGCTTTGTTTCTGTGACTCACGTGCACGACTGCAGTTCTGCTTCGAGGTTATTGGTGGCGTGTTTTTGTAATACGACTTCTCTCATTTGACTGTGCCAATGACAATGAGGTTTTCGCGACAACACGCGACTGTGATTTGCGGATAGAACCCCAAGACACGTGAGTGTTAAAACATCCAATCACTGACAGTGAAGCAAAACTGCAGGTGTGCACGTGAGTCACTGAAACAAACTGGGGCAAAATACTTTTCACCAAATAATAGTGGCCCTACATATGCTGTACTTTTTCCAAATTGGTACATGCCACTGTCTGTATTCAGCATTACATCAACAACTGTTGTAGTAATACCAGTCAGAATGGGCCTCTGCTCTCTGAAGTTATCAACAGAACAGTAGATCTGTGGTTTGTAAAGATTGATCAGAAAAGGTTTGCACAAGACATCTGTCCTTTAAACAATCGTTAAAATGTAAAAGGTTCCTTGAAAAAACTATCACCATTTATGGCATTGCAGGTGTGCTCAGGGTGGGCGGACATTTTTGTTCCAGCTTACCCTTTGGTTAGAATCATCCTGCCAAATTCCCTATACACCATCTGTTCACAAAGTTGGTCATTCACCATGATCACATCTTGGATAAACATCCTGGCATCCAAACTCTCCAAGGCATTTCAGGACAACATTCTGGATACTGGGAGGCAAGCAAGCTTTCAGGTGCATAGTAACCTCATGCCATAAGTGAATATGATGGGTGACCCTCCTCACAAATCCATGAAGTTTAATCCTTTGCTAAAAAAATTGATTATGCTGGCTCATTTTCTACTAGAGCCTCAATTTAAAGAATTGTGGAATAACTAAAACTGTGATATAATGACAGGAGTTTAAGAACTGTCCAAAATTGTAAAAAATTATATTAAAATATAAAAGAAGCTTTAATAAAATGGAATATAAATTTTAACTTAAATCTATTAAAAATTCTTCACTAGCCACATTGACAGCCTTAAACCATCTGTTGAGAAACAGATAAAAAAATGGCTAAAATTCCTTGAAAACTCTGGCTGCATAAATGACTGAGAGCTGAGCGTGCATGGCCGAGCGACGCTGTGTTACGCAACAAGCATGCGCCTAGATCCTTCATGACCAGAGGGCATCATGACCATGACCTGACGGGTAAATAAGCATCTAGGTATCAAGTCTACGCAACACAGTAGTGGACAGCTAGAAAACTAATACACAGACAGCGTTTCTCATCTTTGTCAGAAGGTATCACAGTGCAACGTGCTCTAACTATTAATTCTATTGCCGAAAGAATGTAGTGGCGTCCAATGTGTTTATTTTGTCGCGTCCCATGATAAAATCATAGCATCTATCAATAATACGTAATTATATTACTAAGCAGGCTTCTTACAACATCGTAAATTGAAACAATGTCTCTCTTCTAAAAATCTAGTTTATTCCCCAATTTTTTTACAGCTGTGGCTTACGAAATGATGGTACCTGCACTATGTTGTTGTTTGCAGACAGACTTCTTGTAGTTACCTTAAATTCTGACAAAACATGACAGAGGATTTTAATTTTTTAGGGGTTAAAACATAAATTCAGATTTAAAGAAATACTGTGGTGCATATATCCATCGTTTCTCATGAGACTGACGAAAAGTGTCAACACACTAGGAATTTCAATGAATACGGTCTTGAAATGTTGTAAAAAAAAAAAATGGGCTCAAGAATATGTTCCACGTATGCATATATTTCAATACATTAAGTTTCAATACATAGAGAATCCACTGTATTGATTTAGAGAATACGTTTTTGAGCCTAGAGACATATAACAGACAATTACTAGTGCTCGTCAGGGTCAGAACGTTAATAGGGATGCCCGCAAAAGTCACAAGAACTTTGTACGTTCCATGGTTGCCACACCTGTTCCGTCTGGAAGCAAATAACTCCACACTTGGAGGTTCAGCCGCCATTTCTCTCTCCCTGACAGTAGTCCATTGATCAGGGGACAGCTTCCGTGGAACGGGACACAATTGGTCGACCAATGACCCTGGGTTCAAGGGGTACAGACCTCACTGAGTCTGCTCAGACCCTCCCAGTCAACAAGTGGCCCCCGTCCCGCGAGGTGGCCAGGCCGCCCTTCGGCCGGTTGCAAGCAATGCCAGACCAGCTGCAGCTAATGCCGGAAACCTCAGTGATTGTACCACCTGAGGGACGAGATCCACAAAGGTCATCGGACTGCACACACGACGTCCAGAGGTGTGGATGTCGAGACGAAGATAGCGTACCAGGATTCAGAGGCGGCAAAAGGGTGAATGGAGGACGTTTGACGTTGTATCGACTCCTACTTTTTTATCCCTTGTTGCCGTCCTCACTGTTCGCCCCGGCACCTAAGGTAAGATCCAGCTCGTTTGTTGACATGTTGTATTGACATTTTCACAAGCATCAGGTGTGCAACCCTACCGAGTGAGAACTTTCCTTTTGCCCTCTCGGCAATGCATATTTGAGCGCAGTTTGTAAACCAAACCCGAGTGAATTACATTTTGTGTTTTCAGGGCTGATAGTGGCTTCTGGCATCAAAAAAGTGACTTATGTGACCAATATTACAAAAAAAGTGACCAAAATGTGATCAAAGAGTAAGAAAAATAAACTGCATACCTATATCTAAAACTTTTATCTTAAACACAGATTAAATGGATAAAAGATCCTTGACATATTACAGCAAACAAGCTAACTATATCCAATAAATATTTCAACAAACGTTTGCAGTAAATCCTACTTATCTTACTAGTCAGCATCTACATATAACCCAGGTAGGCCAAGACAAGCATAGGAAATCAGTTGTTGAAATAGCAGTTGTATTGTAACAAACAATACTTACCAAGGGCATATGTTCAAATAACTAAAATTACACACACAACATGTATGATGCTACAAAAACTTTGTAGCATTTCCACTAGAAATTGTGAAGGCAGAGAACTAAAGTTTTGGTTTTTTGACAAAAAACTGTCAAAATACTAGATTTTCATTTCTCAACTAGTTTCTGGATGCTATCACCCTTCCGTCGCTGTTGATCCTGTTCTTAGCGCAAATGATTCACTCCCTCAAACATAGCCCGAGCAAGTTCAACGTAATGGAAATTTTTATTAGCCAAAGCTTTTTTTAGCTTTTCATTTGCCTCTCTAAACAATCTGTTAACAAAAATAAAATATTTTAATTAAAAAAATAAAAACATTTACAAAACAACATATGAACAAAGCTCACTTATGACTACATACTTTTCTGCTGTCTCACGCTTCTTTCCCTTCTCTTTTCTTGTATTTTCTAAGTCCCTTTCATTTTCAGCAATTACTTTTTTCTGCATTTCTAGTTTAACTTTCTTTGCAGCTTCTGCTTCAATAAAATCTTTCTCTTCTTTAATCTTTCTTGCCTTTTCTTCTGCTCCAAATATGCAGTATATTGTTTACGTGCCCTCTCAGTCATTTTCAGCAAATCATTTGTGACTAGTACTAAGTAACTTCGAAGGACACTTTTAACTATAAAAATGGTATTAAGTGTCCTTTCCGACAATGAGACACGATCATTTGCGAGAATTCTGCAAGATATAGAAAAACCTCTTTCGACATCAGCACTGCCATACGAAAGTGAAAGAGCTGCATTTACCACTTTGTTGACATTTGGATAGTCATACCAGATGCATTATTCTTCTCAAAAAACTTAGACCAACAGCTATCTATTCTGCTTTCTGTAGTTCCATCTTCATCTTCCAACTGAAGCAATTTCCACTCATCTAGTAAAACATCAGTTTTAATGATTCCTGGTAGAGCATTACTTATTGCCACAATATCAAGCAACTTTGGTGTAACATTTGCTCTTTTGGATGAAGACAGCGCAATGCCTTGAGCAATGGCTTAGTGTACAGTGTAGACTTAGACATTATTTGCTTATACGCTGCAATGTAACGTTTAAGGACTTTGTTGTAGAAAATCACTTTTTCTTTCTTGGACACCTTAGAAAGATTGAATTTATGTTTTCCTCAAGTATCAACTCAGACAGAGGTAGCAGATTTCCAATATTTTTAAATACTACTTCATTTCTCTCCGCTCCTTTTACAACACTAAGCTTGCATACACGTCCTACTAACACATTTACAATCGACTAAATCTCATCGCATAGCACATGTATCAATGGCTCTTCCTTTAGTAACGGCCCAACTGCACTAGAAAATACACGTGAGCTTGAAATGATCCTTTGATTATTAACTACCAGGAGGGACAGTGTTTGATAAAGCGATTGGTTGGAGGACCAAGTTCAACTTGAACAACATTGAAATTATCCCATCTAGACGGCCAACCCTTGAAGAATGCATAAATAGCTATTATTAACTCAGAGACATTGTCTCCGAATTCTTCTAGCCGTGTGAGAAAACTAATGTAATATATGAATATTACACGTGCCTATATCAATAAGTATTTTGCCTCTCTATTACAAGTTCTTCATTCAGCAAACATAACAACTTCTTGTTTACGTTTGGGCCATCACAGCTCACCATGAGGAGAGACTGTCTAGAAAGAGAGGCCTGATGCATGGCTCCATTAATTTTTTCAAGTAAGCACTTTGCAGTACCACTACCACTAAAAAAGGTCTGACCAAAATCTAACACAAATTTGCAGCTCCTTTTTACCTGCAGAATCTGTTGTTTAATCATAGCAAAGATTGAATAAACTTCCTGCCATATCATCCAACTGTTTCTGCTTGAAGTACGGTCCTAAGGCCTCCGATAACAGGTAATTTGCCTTACATCTACCTAAAGAAAAACTATTAGGGATACTACCAGAAAACATGTAATCTAAAGTTTCTTTCAGTCCATCACATGAAGCTGCTGAGTAATCTGACACTACACACTTAAGAAGCCAAATCAAATCAGCTACATGCGAAACGCAAGAAACCCACGCCTACAAATGAATTAAAACATACTTTACATATTAACAACATAGCCTAATCCTCATTAAATTTGTTTCTACACACTAAATTTAGACACTTAGAAATAAAAATTTTGTTGTCTTCACCTTTCAGTAGCAGCTTAATACAATCTTATATGTTCGTTCATTTTTGTTAAGTTGCAGGAGTGCAGCTAGTTTGTAAACATGGCATACACGTTTTCTAGATACCTGCCGCTAAAGATAAGCTATCAAAGGAACGACTTTCCAAAAAATGTCTGTTCAAAAAAACTATTGCAGATTTGAGAAGGTATAGAAGGAAATTATTTCTCAAACCGATAAAAAGTGACTTTACATGACAAAATGTAAAAAAAAGTGAATTGCGTGACCACCTCATGAAACCGTAACTTTATGTGACTTACGTAACCTGCTATCAGTCCTGTGTTTTAGTTCTTCTTCTCTCTTAGATTGTATGTTTTTTGTACAGTAACAATCATCATTGTGTCTATTGTCACGTCTGTTTTTAAGTGTATGTAACGGAAATCATCACCACCTTCATCTGATTACTATACAATTTTTAGATTTGGCGGAGCCTTGGGAGATAGCAACGAATGTCCACCAAGACGTAATCAGTCATCTTTGAACCTATGGGAAGCGAAAAGTGAAGTGCCTGGGAGAGTATTCAACAATTTTCCAATGAATAACGCAGCTGCAATTGACTAGGTAAGACTTCACCAGTGTTTATTAATTTTACTCCTGAACTATTAAATCTAAATTTTGAGCAGGCAGTTCCAGAGTCAAGAAGCCTGGGTGTTCAACCATGACCCTGATAGGAGTACTCGTGCTAGCATGCGTGGCAGGCTAGCTAGCGCCTAAAGTTCATTACACCCTTTTCGCTACACTTCACGAACATTTTCCACTAAAACTTGCGTGACACTGGCAAACCTGGCCATGTAAGATTGGTAACCAAATGTTTTTCGATTCTTATGCTTTGCAGGCCAAACATTTCTGTTACTAACTATAAATGCAGATCCTTTGATTTTTTTTTTTCCAATTTGCTTGTTTCTTGGGTCAGTGAAGAAGCATTTTCCCAGAGTATACAGTGGCTATTGTCCCAGGCATGTTCTGCTAGTGTACATTTTTGAACTTCACCCTTCTTTATATTATTTTTATGTTCTTTTAAGCATGTAAAAATAATATCTGTCTCAAGCAATTTTTATGATTGGTTCATGACAGATGCCAACTAGGCCTATATGATCTAAGTTAAAATACAAATGGATGAAAATTCAGTTGTGGTATACGAATGCAGGGAAAGAAATACAGAGCTACTGGTTAAGTCTATGTATTAGTAACCCTTAACGAAAAAAATTCAGAATTCTTTCCTGAAACTTGTATTAATTATAACTATAATATGTATATATATATATATATATATATATATATATATATATATATATATATATATATATATATATATATATATATATATATATATATATATATATATATATATATATA
>PNEQ01062857.1:0-21270 GCA_003012365.1 Medauroidea extradentata
TCAGCCCACCGCTCATGAACTCAAATTACTGAAGTTACAAAAATCAAATTACAATTAAATTCAATGTCTTTCTTCCTGATTTTACCGTTTCTCGGCAACTATGAGTTACACGTGTCCTTACATTTAACTCTTTCACTTGATGGTCGCTGCGGGTAGCCGGGTCTCCACACTCTACACCTTTCTTATAGCTAGTGCTCACAAAACTCCCCGGGATTCTATTAGGCCTATGTTGACGCCGGTTACACCAATAAATTATACTATTAGGTTTCCTTAAGTCTTAAATTCTTACGTTATGTTTAAGCCAGAAGAACTACAAAGTCGTACAGCAAGAAATTTGGAAAAATAAACAGGGTGGGTAGGCCAAGTACCTTACAAGCTTTATCCAACACCAGTTGGAAAGCTAAATTTAGAAGTTAAAACAAATTTTACTTGGGGGATTGTAGCATGGCCCAGAGCAAGCTGCAGATTTATTTTCACACTAGCAGTGCACCCGTGGCTTTGCTTGCATGTAATACTCAGAGAAGATAATATTTACTTTAACTGAAAAACCTCTTTATACACCAGACAGGTAGTTCAGTCATCAAGTGTTAGACAGACAAATCTGCTAGCTGATTTAACTCTGCAGCAGAATAAGTAGCTACAGCTGTCCACGGGAAATGCAGTCTAAAGTTTCTTGCTGCCACTAACAGCGACTTCTTCCTGGGCCTTATTTATAGTCACAGAAAAGTTGACGTGGGTTAGTTACAGACTCATTAACGTAAGAGAATAATTGAATGAAATAAGTAGTTTATATGGTATTAGGACTGATTTTTCCCGAGCACAACCATTGGTGATGCAATAACGTATTTCTTTTTCAAAACCTTCACTTGAAGTTAAGTGGCATTAGGGAGTTTTGGTGGGATAATGTTTCACTGCAATATAAATGTATACAATGCCCCAACCTTGAGTTTAGTGAGATGGTACATGTGGGCTAATGTTGTCGAGCAACTTCAGTACAAGCGGACAGCATAATCCATTTTCACCATTTTTGAACTTCATCCAAATTGCACTAATTTCATCTTCCTTGCAGTTTTTTTTGTCAGACTAGCACATTTGCACAGTCTTTAATTGAATTTGAGCCCAAAACATCCTGAACAATAGACTGGAGCTACAAACAACTGCGACACATAACAACAAAATAATTCATGAAAGTTAATTTTAAAAATAAATATAAATTTTCATTTCCCACCTTAAATATATTTACAAGAATCCAAGTTAAGTGAATATCATGATAATAGCTCATTTTGTCACAGCAAAATAGATGATTCGTCAAAAATCACATATAGCACCTGTACAGTAAGACTAAGAGTTCAAATTTTGAAAAATCTTAAAAATCTTTCGGCCATTTAACTAATCATCATCCTTACGCAAAAATAAACTGAATGTTTCAATGTGTTTGATACATTATATCAAATATTTATCTAAAACACATCCCAGGTCTCTTAACCTCCGAAGAGACAGAATTTCGAAAAACCCTTGAATCACATTCTAGACTACTTTACTAGTGTCTCTTGAAATACTCGGCAAAAAAATCCAGTCAATTTATGATGAGGACGTACGTCCATATTACATATTTTCTTTCTTTGTGTGTGTGGAATGTTTCCTGAAAGTTTGGCCATACCTTTTTGTAACATCCTGTATATCCGGGAACATGCGGGAATAATTCAGCCAAACATCTCCATGACTGACATGGCTGATGCATTTTACAACGCGTGGGCTTGTCATAATTACACCACACAAATGCCTATTTTGTACGTGACATGTTGCCAATGCATGGAGAAAAAATCTCAACCTGGTCAAAACCACAGAAAAGCAAAAAGGAAGTGTATAAGCTTGGATGAACTATCTTGGAGGAAACAGATGTAAATTCATTTACTGTGATGCAGGAGAGTAGCATTCAAAAAACGTGCGAAGACGACGACACAGCAATATTCGGACATTACTTCAGTTCGTATTATGTAGCACGTAAAGAAATGTCGGCTTATTGCTATCGCTTGCGTTGCAGTTTGAACATCAACATGCACCTTGAAAGGATACACAAAATTCTTAAGGGGGATGGAGCACCAAAGAAGAGAATTATCACAATTTTTGACACATGTCCCTCGCTTATTGTAAAAAATCAAGGCTCAACAATAGACAATCCGTAGATTACACTTTTGTACACCTTCTTACTTTATTACATAGTCACAGACTTTCTTATTTTTAGAGTACTGATGGCAGATAGGAAAATTGTCACTTTTTCCTATCTGCTTTCACTGCTCCAAAAATAAGACAGTCTTGTGACTATGTAGTAATGTAATAAGTTGTACAAAAGTATCATTTCCTGATTATTGAACCTTGATTTTCGATAATAAGTGAGGGGAAAAAGTTGTGTCGAAAATTATGAAAATTCACTACTTTGGCCCCTTAACAATGTCCTCGACTGGCACATGGAACCACTTAACTTATTCATATTAGGTTTCATCTATGAAAATTACACACACTTGAAACGATGCTTCAATGTTTTCAAAAATTTAGCACGCTTGTTAGAAACAATTTTTGGACCTCTCAAAATGGCTAAAAACTGTTTTTTAGACTGCTGTAACTCCGTAAATATTACCTGAATTCGTAAAGTGCAAAGCGAGAGGCATGCGTTGGTCATTACTTCATACTATTCAAAAATAAAATGCTGTGGTCACTGCTTAGAGTCCCGAAGGAAAAGACAAACAATTAAAACCATGCAAGCCATTTCAGCGTACTGCAAATAGAGGTGATATGCTTCTCATCAAGCGTGGGATACTGGCTCTTACCGCTACGCTGTCCCCATGGGTCAAAGGTGGAAATTCGACACCCACGAAGAGTCCTCTTAAGGAGTATGGAAAGCTGAGCTGTAGAGTGAATGACGAATACTCAATTGTCTATAAATTCTAATCTACTCATTAAAAAGCCGGGTTTTTTTAGCCGAGTAGATATTCTATTAGCAGACATTTAATTATATAGTACTGGGCGATAGTATGCTTTGCTTGCGAGTAAAAAAATATAAAAGGTACAGTAGTTAGTAAAATAAGAGATTGAAACCACAAAATCCACAAAAGTGGAAAACTGTGGTTTTTATAATTTTTAGTACAATAATATCAAGAATTCTATAATAACCCGAATTTCCAAAATATTAACCTTTTGATTTTACAATAATTTCACTCTCCAAAATACTCTGCGCATGTGGTTTATGGATTTTTAAATTATTTTAAAAACAAAATAATAAATATTTTTTAATTTTGGTTACTATAGAGTCCCAGATATTATCATACTAAAAATTATAAAAATTATTGTTTTCCATTTTTATGGATTTTGTGATTTCAATCCCTTATTTTTCTAAATAAAGTTTTTAATTTTTTTACTTGAAAACAAAGCATACTACTGTCAAGTCCTATATAAAAAGATGTTCGCCAATAAAATGTCTACTCTGCAAAAAAATTACATTAAATAAGATGAGTAGTTAAGATTTTATCGACGATTGACTACCCCAGTCCTTCGCTCGGCACCTTTACTTTCTGTACCCCTGAAGTGTATATACACGATACAAAAGTGAAACGACTTGACAAATAAATATGTGCTTTAATGTGTTTCATCATAGACAAATTTTTTGACAGACTGATTTAACTTACAAAGGAGAAGTAAACTTAACTAACTTATGGAAATGTTACAAGAACAGCTTGGAACTGCAGGAGTTCAGCATCATAAGAAGCGATGAGTTCTGGCAAGTGGTTTCATCAGCAGAAGTAAAAAACATATATGAGGCGCGGAAAGTGAAAGATACCTGCTAATGAAAAATAAACTGCACTGCATGCAATAAAAGCATACATATTTTTACTTGCAGCTGTGTAGATGCTTCAGTCAGATGAAATATGTGTAAACACGTTCATCTTGTGTGCCGAGTAAACAAACCTGCTGAGCATACGAGACAAAATGAAGAAGACATCAACCAACTTGTAACTGATGCCAGGGCAAATGGTGGCGAAGAAGCAGGAGTATTGTTGCAAGAATTTGGCAGTTCATCAAGACAGCATTTATCTTTTTGAGGTGCGAAAGCACGCTTTGATTGAGCCAATATCCAAAAATATTAACTTTGTTGAAGTAGCAGACGAAATTTCAGAATTAGAATAACAGTTAGCTCCTTTGTGCGTGATAGTATTAGCAGTTCGAAAAAACCGGTATGCTTCTGGAATTTCGGACAGAAAATAAAAAAATTTCACCCCATCAAATTTTTGCAACCAGAAAATTTAAAAATAAAAAAAATACCTTTACAAAAACCAACCGACCTTGAAGCACAAGGTATTGCAGCAGGTCTCATCTTTCAAAACAAGTATTTGCAAAACGTATAACTTTCAGGAAATAAAACTCCAACAAAGCACAATTGTTAATCTATACATATTATTTTCCGTAGTTAAGGATGTTGAAAAGTGTTTTATGTCTATGTCGTTCATTTATCATAAAACACATTTTTATACAACAGGCAACATTATGGTAATTACTGTTAGCGATTAAATTTTTTATTTAGAAAAGAAACATTTAATTGTGTTGAGGGATGGTTTCATGGTTCGGGAAAAGGAATTGGGAAGGGGTAGGGGGGGCAGTGGCTCGGAGAGTTGAGAAGAAGTCAGCTGGTTGTAGAGTATGCGTAGACTCACGAAGGCGTTTGCTATGCCCCGTCACTTTGTTGAGAACCTACATTTCACACATTTCATATACAAGTAGCATCGTACCCTTCTGAGGCTAGCAGGAGGTATGCAACAAGGGTTATTTTTGTTTTTAAAATCAGGTTAGTTTCAGTTCTGTTAGTTTAGGGTAAGTTAATTTAAAAAATTTTATTATTCTAATTTCCTGAACTAGAACAGGTTTAATTAGGTTGAATTTGTAGTTTTCAAAAGTAAAATAATGTTTTTGTAGACCTTGTTACATTGATATTACTAGCCACTGGTCATGTGGATACACTGAAGGCAATAAATAGTTGCTACTTGTATTATGTGTGAACGGTACGCTTCCCCACTTACTTTGTCTGCATGGCAGGGAGAAAGGGCGGCATGGTTTGCAGGCTGAAGAGTTGAGGGGAGGTTGTCTATATGGGATAGCCAAACAACAGCAAAATCATAGCCACGTGCCTCACATGACAAGTGATTAATAATACAGCGGAAGGTGTCATGGTCAAGCCAAGCTCAATTCTGTCACCAGAGAGAAAAAGATGAGATAACGCTGGAATTTTTTTAGCTTCTTTTACAGCCTGAGTGCAATTACGGTCCTTTTTTGCCGTGCTGTAACGAGGGCAAAAAAAGTGTCGTCTCTCAACGCCATCCCCCTGGACTCTCACAAGACACAGAAACAAATATATTGGCTGATGGGAGAGAGTGGCAGAGTGAGAGAGGAAAAACGAACATGTGGCTCAGATTTGTGGCACCTGGCGAGACAGGATGCAAGTTGCACGTGACTATCAGAGAGTCCGCAGCTGATGCGCGTACACAAGCACAATCTGGCTTGTAGGCTGGGGGTGGGGGGAGTGAATGGGTATTGGCTGGCGTGGATAGTCAGGAGTGTTATTTATTTTTAGCCATGCGTTTCTTACAGCACAGTACTCACCAAGGAAAATGCAACGTACACGATTTCCCTTAAAATTTCTATTAATTTATTCAACCTGAATTTTTAAGGTTCCTCAAAAAAGGGTCGTAAATTACCATAGCTATGCCATGTCAGGCATCTAAATGCGTAGCTGAGATAAGGACACGTGGAGGAGTGTGAGAGGGAAGTGCAGGGAGGAGAAGATAAGGCAGCGTTAGTCATCACATCTCACATATATCAGTGTTGTGCAGGCAACCTACTCACCCGGCACGCGCCTCAACTATATTCCAGCCAAAGTTTCTAACATTTTTCAACAGTTTCTTTTTGGTTCACAGCTGCACATCAGTAATTTATGACAACCGCAGTATGTTATTGTTTAATGTACGCATAATTATTTTTTAAATATGTTTTACTGCAATCTATTGCACTTTCCTAGGTTTTGATTAACTTTTTAAATATTAATTTTTCCAGGGTTCCTGGAAATTATGCTGTTAGATCGCCGATGTTGTTAGATCCGATGTCATTAGATTGGAGGTTTACTGTATTTACCACACACACTGCACTCTCGTACAGTGTCTTGCGCTGTTTCCAAACTGTTCGTCAGCGCTACTTAACAACAGGACCTACTTAACAATGACAACATATTTATCAATAAATCAGTAATCACTAGACATCCGGGTTATTTACAAATATGAAATATCCGTGATAAAATGTGAGTTTATACTATTTCTGCTATAAAATGTGGAATTCTTGGACAAGCGTCTAGATCCTTGGCGGCAAGGCGGGCTGCATCGTCCCATTGCTCTGTCGTTGGAGCCTAGATCCTACATATGGTAGACAAGTGGGAGAAGAGGCTTGCCCGACGGCACAAATCTTATAATGCCCAGACACTCGCACCAAGGAGAGAGGGCAATAAGAATACACTATCTCTCTCTTCCTTCCTTATTCTCCTTGTACATACGCACACAGCGAGCTTGCAACTCCTGACCAGGGAGTGAAAAAATTCTACGCCACAGATGCCAGACACACTGTTGTCAGATGGTTCCAAAAGATTCTGCTCTGCTCAGCTCAGATGATGACATGGCTATTTGGAACAAGAACTGCCGGTTTTGCTTGAAATACAGTAGACACAGATATGCAGTATCTTCACTAAAACAACTGCCGCCAGCTGTGTCATATTGGAGTCTCTCTCCTCTCTCTCTCTCTCTCTCTCTCTCTCTCTCTCTCTCTCTCTCTCTCTCTCTCTCTCTCTCTCTCTCTCTCACACACACACACACAAACACACACACACACACACCCACTCACATATCCAGATATGATCCGGCATTGAGCAGTCTTTGCAGTCATAAATAGGAAGCAAGCAGTCTTTGCAGTCATAAATAGGAAGCAAGCAGCTTACATGTCTTCACCAGAGCTGGTAAAAAACAAATATATAAAAAAATAAAGTAATAATAATAATAACAATAATAATAATCTAGGGCAGTTATTTTTCGCGGCAATTGAGACACCACGAAGAAAGTGTTTATCTCTTAACGTATAAAATGCTGAATTCTGCAACATACACGAAATCAATAAAATAATACAT
Organism: Medauroidea extradentata; assembly: GCA_003012365.1. Lineage (NCBI taxonomy): Eukaryota > Metazoa > Arthropoda > Insecta > Phasmatodea > Phasmatidae > Medauroidea > Medauroidea extradentata. The sequence goes on from PNEQ01062857.1 coordinate 7,214, forward strand.
TTCCAAATACAGTATTACCAAATCAAGTAGCCCAGAATACATCGTGCACATTACAATGTAATGCATAGTTATGGTTATTTTTTTCATAAGAGGACATGAATCTCCACGTGTGTTGTACTGGTACATTTAAATTAAAAGTTTTATAAAATGAGTGAAATTACGAAAATGCTACAAAACCAATTCCCAAATGCTATAATTACAGGCCTCGACAATTGATTCCGACATTTATATCACAATTATTTCACTATTCACAGACATGGTAAACAACCCCAAAATTTGACTTTTGGGAGATATCATAGATTATTGTAATTGCAATGTGGATACATGCACCTACAAAATTAATGAGCAACAATAATAAAATATAATGGGGATGTTACATATTTTTCAATTCTATTTTTATTTAAAAATGTGTTTAATTTAAAAAATAACAGCACCACAATTTCTTTACTTGCATCCATTTAACACAAGAAAAACGTAAATAAAAAGAGTGTTTATTTTGGCTCAGTAAAAATTAGTACCAACATGTTGATGTCCTTGTGATGTCATTGGACTTGTTATTGTATGTTTGGAAAGACAAACTCTACAGCAACTTACATTAAGTTCGTGAAATTGTGTTAAATGTAGTTGTTTGTGTGATAAGAACGGGTATGTCCGAGACTCCGAATACCCCCGATCTAACGACATCGGATCTAACGACATCAGCGATCTAACGACATAATTTCCAGGAACTGTGGAAAAATTTAAAATAAATATTTTAAATGTTGGTTAAAGCTAAGCAAAGAGCAATAAATTGCAGTAAAACGTTATTTAAAAATAATTTTGCGTACATTAACAATAACATACTGCAGTTATCATAAATTGGTGATATGCAGGTATGAAACAAAAAAAAAACTATGAAAAAATTTGAGAAACTTTAGCTGGAATACAGTTAAAGCGCGTGCCAGGTGAGATAGGCTGTCCACGCAACACCGGCATATGTGAGACGTGAACCGTGGTGACTTAGGCTGTCTTTATCTCCTCCTCCTCCTCCCATTCACTTCTCAACGCTCCCTCCTCCATGCACTCCTCTCTCATATTCCTCCACAAGAATGCTGTGCTATAAGAAACACACTGCTAAAAATAGATAACACCCCTCCTGACTGTCCACGCCTGCCAGCCAACACTCCCCCCAGCTGTCTAGTCAGTTTGTGCTTGTGTGCGTGTGCATCAACTTCCGTGCCTTCTATAGTGTACGTGTGACGTCACTCGTTGCAGCTGCAGCCACACCACCCCCACCCACTGTCTGATAGTCACTGCAACTAGCGCATCCTGTCTGGCCGCAAACCAGAGCCGTTTGTCTTTCCTCTCCAACTCTCTCCCAACCATCATCTTTGTTTCCGTTGGTCGTATGCCAAGGGGGTTGTAAGGAGAAGAACTTTTTTTTTGTCATTACAGCAGGGCGAAAAAAAGGGCAAGCATGAGACTAGATCCATTAAAGAAGGAAAAAAAAAAAAAGAAAACAATTCGGCGTTATTTCATCTTTATTCTTCTCTAGCTTAACATCAGGTTGTGCACATTAGAATTGAGCTCGGACAATACCTACTGTAGGGAGCTGAGAGCGGGTGGTGGTTAGGGCCACACAGCTCTCCCTTGTCACCACCCCCAGTCACATTCCTGAGCGTTGCCTCATCCTTAGCTCTGACAGTACTTGCCCTTGAGAACTTCCGCTGTGTTATTGATCACTCGACACGTGAGGCTCATGGCTGTGCAGGTTGCTGCAGTATAAAAACTGCCTATAGTGCAAATAAAATTAGTCCCGTATCCTACATGTGGGCTGATAAGGTTTTTATTTTATTACCGCTCATAGTATATAAAATTGACTGTACTTAACCTTTATCTTGTGCCGATGAGAAGTTGTACTTATATTTCTTCTATTTACACTAGACCCCCGATTTTACGAACCCTGGATTTAACGAAGATAGCGATTTTACGAATACACTCACAGGAACCCTCAAAAAATAACAAAATTCTATGACAAAAAAAAATATTGTAAGGACAATGATTTAAAAATATATTATCTAATTCACGGCACTGAAATATGAATTCTAGAGTTGCAGTTATGATTTGGTAACTCACAATATTAAAAATAAAACAAAAATAGTGACAATCCATTAAAAAATGTGGCAGTAGCAGCTTAAAAACCGTGCACGCCACCTGTGCCAAGCCGGCCGGCCTACTGTCTTTGCAACTACGATGTACAGTATTAGGATCTAAATGGAGACCGTACTACAGACAGCACATGTGCATATGCTCATTAAAATGTAGTACGGCCTCCTTCTAGGCTATTTCTCCACGTCTCGCAAGTCTTTTTATATAACTAACTCTCACCTCGCACTGAATGTGTGTGTGTTCTTTCACGAACCCCATAAATAGTGTGAAATTATTTTTTCGTTACTGGAGTTACACCGAATGTACTTAAAACAATTAACTTGATGCATAATTTGCTTTAACAGTACGTTACTGCATGTGCATTTCACAAGCAAGAGCAAGCACGATGATCGCGCTACCTATCCTTCACGTGTAGAAACATTTGTCTCCACCTTGGGTACATCGAACTTTGGAAATAAATATGACTTTCGTGTATTGAGTAATCCCGGAACTACTAATTAATTTTTACGTAATATACTGGTTGTGAAAGCGATTATTTGAAACCACTTATACATGTAATTTTCAAAATTTTTAGGTATAAACATCACAAAATGGCGTTTTTGGCTTGTTGAATGTCGGTATATGCTATGGTGCTGCTATCTATCCTCCATATTGTGAACGTTCGTACAGTTGCGCTATCTGTATCCCTGCATGCTACTTCTATCGACGTTCGTGTACTTGGTATCAAACATCGAAGAATTGTTTTGACGTTAAGTTATATAGAACAGTGCAATGAATAGGTAAATACATTCACTTTTTCCTTCTTTCTTTGGTGAATAATTTACAAGGGCACTTTGCGTTTGTACATAATGAATGCCTACTTTTTCCGACGCTACGGAAGTCGGACTATTCGCTCACCAGAAGGCACTTGAGTTTCTCAATATTTTGGGGGACAAGAGTCGGTCATATCTGCCGTTTAGCAGTGTTCTTATGATCGTAAGACGTCTGTCTATTGATACAAAGTTATATTTCAACAACCACTTGCCTTATTTTTCTGTTAAATGCTACAGAAATCGTACTATTCGCTCACAAGGAGGCACTTTGGAGCTCAGATTTCTGGTTTTTTTTGGGGACAAGAGTTGGTCATATCTACTGTTTAGCAGTGTTATTTTTTATCGTAAGAAGTCTGCCTATTGATATAAAGTAATATTTCAACTATCACTTGCTTTATTTTTCCGTTAAATGCTACGGAAGTTGGGCTATTCACTTGAGAGAAGACACTCTGAAGCTCGGTTTTCTCATATTTTTTTTGGGACAAGGGTGGGTTATATCTACCGCTCAGCAGCGTGACGTTTCACTACTGATATTAATTTATGTTTCTATTATTATATTAAGTAATTTCCTGCAAAACGCTACAGAAGTCGTCAGGGCCCGACTAGGTCCACTTTGCAGAAAAAATGCAATTTAAAATATTTATGTTGGTGTTGGAAAAGGGGGGGGGGGGAATAGGTCGCTATCGATTTTACGAATGTGGTATAAGGAACCGTGAAGATTCGTAAAATGGGGGTCTAGTGTACAGTATTTATATTTTACGACGAATAAGAAAGGTTGTATTTACCTGTGCCGTATAAATTTGTAGGCTAGCGGCGCTAGGAGTTGAGACGTGAAGAGTTAGTCGCGCGCAGTATACAATCTTCCTTTCCTGCGATATGAAGTTGTTTTCAGTTTTTATAGGATATCTTTTCTGACTTAAATAGTGTACAATTTTATTTACCATATATTAAGTAATATTTACTTAATATTTATGCTGCACATGCTCAAATATGAGCATTATTCGCGACGCAAAACTTTGCGGCGCTTGTCGTTTTTTATGTTTTTGGATACAAGGGGAGTGCAAATTTGGGATTATAGGGTACCATTTTATTTGGAAGACACCTTATCATTATACTAAAATGTAACTTAAATGAAAAACGTGTTTATTTTGAGTCAGTAGTTCTACATTAACTTTTAAAAAATTCACTTTAAAATTTAAAAAAATGGAGGTGGGGGGGGTCAGAATTAATTACCCTCGGGACTAACGACATCGGCGATCTAACATCATTATCTGGCTCCACGCGGTGTCATTAGATCAAGGGTTTACTGTAGTTATAAGTGTTACAGAAGCTCCTTTGTGCAGTAATACGTACAATTAAGTTTACTCTAAATACAGTATATTCTACAGTGCTGTGCGACAATAAAAGATGGACTTCATGGTTTCTAAAAAAAAAAAAAAAAACGAAACCTGAAACAGTCTATTAGTAGCAACAAAAATATAGTTTATGTATGCCGTGATTACCGTATTTACACGTGCATAGTGTGCACTTTTATTCTACAACAACTGATAAAAATTCAGGCATGCATACTATACACAGAAAATAGAAAAAGAAGGGGAAAAAATTCATTAATAAAAGGTTGTTACAGGAAGGGGGAAGGGGAAGGCGGAGTTAGGTCGTAAACTGGCAGGTGTCAAGATTGGAAAGAAGAGTTAGATAATGGCTCTTCCATTGATACTCCTCTTCATTTTCTTTACCCCCCTCCCCACCAATGATGTAACTGCGGCTGCAAAAACTCTTTAATATTTTTTGTTTGATGTGGCAGAAACTAAAGTTCGTGGGTGGTGGGCAGAAGCAATATGAGAAGTTAATTTTCATGTCTCAATCAGCTATCTTACCATGGAGAAAAAAAAAATTAATAAAAAAGGGTGACTTTTTTTTCCTTCTAGGAGAGGGAAGGTAAGGCAGGGCGGTGGTTGGGGCTACACAGCCCTCTGCTTGTAGCCACCGCCTGCCACATTCCTGAGCCTTTCTTCCTTCTCAGCTCTGGACAGTAAATAAAAAAGGCAAGCTTGCTCTGCTGTCATGGCAAGTTATCTCCAAGAAGAAGGGGGGATGGGGGACATTCTGGAAGTGGGAAACACACAGCACAGCAAGAGAGGGGAGGAGGACTGTTGTGTATGGCAAGCTATTTATAGATAGCTGCGGACAAGGGTGAGGCAAGCCAGTGGCGAATTCAGAGGGGGGGGGGGGGGCAAGGGGGCCAGCCCCCCCCCCCCAAGTATGCCTTAGTTGTAGTACTTTGATCAGATAAATCGGCCCACTCTGAGCAATGGCCATTTTCCTTCCATTCTAGTATTGGCCCAAGAGCCGGGTCCTTTCTCTGATCTTCGCCAATCTTATTATCACTCCAGGGAGAAGGTTCATTGCCAGTTGTGAACTCTTGGATTCTTGTTATCCGAGCAGTTGGTGTCTTCCCAGCCTTCCCTTCTTGACGATCACAATTAAAACACATTGGCTCGCATGACCTCCTGGACAGTGCATCAGCATTGTTGTGTAAGTGCCCAGGTCTGTGCTGTATTTCAGTGGCTATTTATCTATTGTGACTTTTGATTTACACGTTCAAGTAATAAAATGTACAAGTTTTTTTACCATGATCGCAAATGATAACTTGTGGTCTACACCAAAACAATTACACTTACCAATGTTGGGCACTACCAAGACGATACCTTGAAATTGATAATTTTTATTGGCATTTTTTACCTACGTCACATACCTATTTGCCGGCATATAAGACAACTATTTTTACATATTTTTGGCCTTCAAAAATTGCTATTCGTCTTATATGAAGGCGCAAAAATTTTTGGTAACCTAAAAATCATTTGAAAACTAAGCTGTAAGCTGTGGAGTTGTATGATGTTTCACGGAATCACATTTTTCGTCACAAATGAAAACGAGTGCCCCATTTTTAATAAAATTTACGGTACGAAATTTTGATAAGCATCATTCATAATAAAGGACACTTCCTCGCAGCGAAGCGGCGATCAATGCAGCTGGAGCGCGTGCCGAGACACTGTCTCATCAGCCTACAACACTCGGGCAGAGAAAACGAGGATCTAGGCCCGCATGCTTACATCCTTTGTCTCGCAAGCCCAAATCTCTCGGGCGGAAAAAACGAGGATCTAGATACCGTACCACAAATTCATGTGTCTACTGTCAAGTGTTAGGCTGGCAGACAACAGCGTACAGGAATGCAATGACCTTGCAAGCAGCTGTTGTAGACCGGCTTTGCCATGTAGTGCGTGGCGTGCCTCAGTTCGGCGTTGCCAATTCGCGCACAGCTGCCGGCAACTGATGATGTCGCCGGCCGCCGCCGTGCATTTCCTTGGCTCTTGAGCACCCGGTGGGCAGTAAAAGTCAATGTTATTTGTTTATGTGTCTACTATGATGTTTATATGATAGTAATAAATGCACTGAAAATATTTAAACTAAATTTTTAATGTTTCTGGCAAAGGGAAAAAATTTTTTTCTGTCGGGAATTTCAATATTAGTAATTTACTTTTTTTCAAAATTTTGTACCTTCAAAACCATGACTCGTCTTATAAGCAGGGTCGTCCTATATGCCGACAAATATGGTATTTTTAAATTAACACTAATAGTACATATTTGACTATGTACATAGTAAAAATAATCTCTATATAAATGGTCATATAACTTAGTCAAGAAACAATTAATAGTTAAAACTATTTCTTTGTTCATCAAACATTATTTTTCAATATTATTTTGATTAATTTTAACTTATTAAAACACCAGATACATTTAATTTTAATAACCCGTATACGAGTTTCAAGTTCACATGCTATTATAATAATCTGTACACAAGTTTCAAGTTCACATGCTCATGAATCTCTTGTACGAAGGCAAAAATAGATAAAGAGCAGTTCACATTGCTCCGCAGACTATTCGTGTATGAACAAATTCTCTAACATAGGGCTCCAAGAATATACATCATGTACTTTAGCTACAAACGTCACCATGTTTCAGTACTCGTGTTTACTACTAGGCAAACAATGTGATTAGAATTCACACTAAACAGTTTAAATTCTGTATTCCTATTGGTGTTATCTATGAACAGAAAACACACTCGAAACTATGCTTCTAGGCCTATGATTTAAAAAATTCTAAATGCTTGATAGAAACGTGATTTTCTGGCCCTCAAAATGGCAAGAAACTGCTTTTCCAGACTACAGTACCTCCCAAAACACCACCTGAATTCATAAAGTGGAAAATTAGATGTAGAGTGTGGTCCTGGCTCTCCTCATACTCAGCATACTATTCAAAAATAAAATTTTAGGATCGCAGCTTCAGGGAAAAATCTACAAGGAAAACCTTGCACGCCATTCCAGTTTGGAGTAGCAGTGAATAGAGGCAATATGCTTCCAGCTAGCATTCTGATATGTATACTTTATTTAGAACAATTACAGCTTTGTAGCTATAGCTAGACACATGCAGTCATACCATATGTCAGCGACAAAACCACACAGAGAATGCTTGTATCTTACTGGCAACACAGCTTGGGAATCTACGCTGACTCTTTCCCATCACCTAGTATGTGTACCCAGTGCTTCCTGTGAGACCATCAATGTTATGAAAACAATAATACAGCTCACATCTTTGTATTACAAATACACTAGTGCCATCGCAGACTTTTTTTTATCATCTATTCATACTGTATTGTTGTTCGCCAAACATATTTTTAACCCTACGGAATGCATAGTCTGAAAGTAGCGTAGGTTTTCAGTTTAAAACTCACGAAAAAGTGATTCTACCTTGAAGAATTATTACTTACTGCCTTAAATTAAACTTTTCTAAATATGCAAAGTGTTTTTTTCTTCTGTTTCAAAACTTTAAAATCAAAATTGATTGTGATGCAGAGATTTCTATTTAACATAGAAATCTCTATGCTGTGGTAAAGCAAAACAGTCTATTTATCCCGCCCTTAAGGGCTTGGGCCTGAATTTCTCGGCTTTCGAGAGAATTATTTTTTTAAATCCATACGAGAGTCAATATCGTAAAACTGCTTCGTAACATTTTTGAAAATTGGTTTTACAATGCAATGTAATTTTTCAAGTCAAACTGTATGATAAGTATAGCTAATTTATCAATTAAAAAGAAACTTCATTAATTAACTAATTAGCAACTATTTTGCAGTCTTCTGACTCAACAAAATTAGAGTAAGCAGTTTAAATCAGTCATAACAAAGTTACGAAGCGATTTTACGACATCTTCTTCCATTTATGTTTTAAAAAATACTAATTGTCGTTACATGTGATGAAACTCGGGCCCATGTCCTTAAGACAATGATAAGGAGGGACAATTAGCACTGTAAGTGAAGTTTAGCCAACAAAAACGATGGGCCTTGAAATGAATGGTTGTATTCTTGGTTCAAAGACATATGCCAGAGATTAAAGTAGAAAAACTACTGAATGAAATGGGAGGGTATTCTAACAAACAGCAACACTGCTTGTTACACATGACCAACAGTGGTTCCTGCAGATCTGAATGCTCATTGGACATACCTTCTGTGTGAACTTGGCACGCAGCAGAGCACGGTCCTGGCTCTCCTCATACAGCAGCATACGTAAATTCTGGGAGCCCTCGAGTTCTACTATGAATTCTTCGTTCCAGCGTGGCGTTGCACTCCCGCACACAAGCTTAGACTTGACCTTGCGGAAGTAGTGGCCATATGAATCGACCTCCACGCACACAAACAGGTCTGAAAGCATGCCAAGCCACTGTTGTAAATATCCACCCCTGCTGTCTCACCACTTAGCTGTTCAGTTCACTCAGTATAACTGACACTTGTTGAAAATAAATAAAAGTTTTTGCATGAAAATTTTAAGTAATATAATAAACAGGCTTTTCCTGAATAAAATGATAAGACATTCCCATACAACATGTGACATTTTCTTTTTAACTATGTGTTTTATTCATGGAGAAAAAGCAGTTGCATAATCATGGTGTCGGTAATCACACAGAGGTCTTCCGGCTTAGATTTTCGCAGTAACAGCAAAATAGCTTACTCATGAAAATCAAAATAATCCTGCTCAACCAGAAATAAAAAAATTGAGGCAATCAATGGGCATAATGAAATTAAGGGTTGGGAAAGCTTACAGAAGTTTATAGGTATGGTAAATTACTTGGGAAGTTATATACCAAATTATTCTGAAACAATATTTACTTTAAGTCTAAAAAAATTTGTTAAATACCAACACACTAATTTAGAGTCTGTGTTATCACAGTATTCAAATACATTTTATTAAATTCAAAGGTAACACCTAATCCAATGATTTTCAATCATCTTACAAGAAAAGAAAAGTTCCTATACAATTTTTTTTAAAAATCCATGGTAATAAATATATATACAACAAACAGTATTATCATAAGACAGCTGTATGTACAGAGAAAAAAACTATTTTTGAGACAAATGAAAATGTAGTCTACAAAAATAAAAATATCTGGATGTTTGCTAAAGTTGTTAGAAAGCATAGTACTCTTCATTCCTACATAATAAAGGATGAAAATGGTACAGTCAAGGGCAGAAACACAAGGCCTATTAAGAGCTCATAGTATTTCGATGGAGGTCATAACGTAAAAACTCTCATGAAAAATCACCAAAATTCTGGTCCAGAGATATATTCTATTGTAGTCAGCACAGTTAACTAATACAAAGGAGGACAACCATGACTGTAATTTAGGTCATAAGTTAATGAAAGAATGAAGAGAAAACCTATTTATTTAGAAGATACGTACACAGTGCAAACAAAAGTTCCCATTGCTTGCAGCCACTGTCTTTAAACTGTCTTTTTGGCAGTTATTTCTCCTGTGGAAAATTAGCATGGGTGAGAAAGGGAGAGGGAAGAGACAAGAAAGGGACAGAGAGAGCATTTCCTTTCTCAAACTACGAACACAAAAGTCTTACATAATTCCACAAAGTTTTTGTTTCTGGTGTAAAACTGGCATTCTTTCCATCTTCTTCAATTAAGAAACCTTTTCTAAATTATATTACATTCCCAGAAAGATCTATAAGATAACATTTTCACAAAAAAATTATTCAATTAGGCATATACTAAAAGTACCTCGGCAGTAAACACAGACGGTAACTCTGAGACTCTGCTTGGCAACATGTCCTAGGCAAGCTGCTAGAGTCCATGCTGAGAAAGAAGTGGGTGGCTCCTGTAGAGATATGTCGCCTTGGACATGGCCCAAAGGGAATTACGTTAGCGAGTTATCTCCAAGTTCTACCTCGGAGCAAGTGGTCCAAAAAACGAAGAAAGGAGGTAGATACTGTATTTCCATGATCATAAGCCGGTTGCTGCTATGGTAGATGGTTTGGCATGTGCTATGTTGCCAGATGATGCACATGGCTGGCCGGCCATCTGTATGTGTAGTGTGTCACCTAGGCCGCCCTCTGCCAGCATACGTGCGTTATTGCCAGATATAGCCACTCTGCACAGTTGCAACTTCACAGAACAACCACAGTCAACAGAGTCAGTAAGTCTGCGTACAAGAGTCCGCACAGCTGCACTATTTGCATATACAGTAAAGCCCCGATTCAACAAACTCCGGAATAACGAAAACAGCGAATTAACGAAAGGATTTTTGGGAACCTTCAAAAAATAACAAAAAATGTATTAAATAACTAAGTAACTTCGATAAAATGGAAAACCTTCAAAAAATAACAAAAAAATGTATTAAATAATTAAGGGACTTCGATAAAATGGAATATTAATAGTAATGCAAGTGTATTAAAAATACTAGCACTGGCCGCAGTATATACTTATTTTTCCGTAGCTAAGCTTTAACAATCTGTCGATAAACAAAGAAAAAAATCTTTAAAATTTGTTGAAAACTTTGGCTGCGGGAGTGACTTTGAGATTAGCCCGCGCGCCAAGCGAGCTGCGCTGTGTTGCATAACAACAAAGAGTGCACCTAGATCCCCTTCCTAGCGGCTGGCGAGTGAAAAAGGCAGTGGCTGGAAAAGGGGAGGGGGGTAGGCGGAGTTGTAATCGTGAACTGGCGGGTGTCAAGCCAGGGAGGCAGAGAGAGAGAGAATATTGTCACCGCCCGGTTCCTCCATCATTAATCCCCTTCCTTTTCTTCCCCCCCCCCTCTATCACTGTTGTAACTTTTACTGCTAAAACGGTAATTTTTTTTTGTTGATGTGGCAGAAACATAAGTTTGTGAGTAGCGGGCAGAAGCAATATTATAAGTTAATTTTGATGTCTTGTGATAAGCTATCAGCTATGGGGAAAGAAAGGAAAAAAAGGGTGACACTGTTATTTTTTTTTTTCCTCCTAGGAGAGGGAAGGCAAGGCAGGGTGGTGGTTGGGGCTACATAGCCTTCTGTTTGTAGCCCCCCCCCCGCCTGCCACATTCCTTAGCATTTCTTTCTCCTCTGGCTGGACAGTAAATAATAGAGGCAAGCTTGCTCTGCTGTCATGGCACAATTATCTCGTGAAGAAAAGGGGGAGGGGGCATGCTGGAAAAAGCACACACAGCACAGCAAGAGAGGGGAGGGAGAGTTGTGCAGATGCTCAAGCGCACGCGAGCATGCGTACACACACACACACACACACACACACACAAGCTGGCTGCAGGCAGGCAGCAAGTGACCTTGGCAGGCTATTTATAGATCGCTGCAGACAAGTGAGAGGCAAGCCACACCCTTCCCCCACTCCCCGGCTCACAGTCATCCTCACCCGTCCCTCTCTAGCCAATGTGAATGTCATCTTTCCTCTCTCTTTTCTTTGTTTCTTTGTTAGACATGTTTCCTTCCCTCCTCTTCCTTTAACCTACCCACTGTGACCTCCCTCACACTGCTACACAGTCTCTTACTCCCATAATTTATTTCCATGTTAGCAAAGCACTTAAATTTTTTTCCCTGGAACTCGTTGCAAAAATTGTGGTGCGCACTATACACAAGCATATACGTAAGTAAATTTCAGACATGCAAACTGAACTTCACAGTAGATACTGTACTATCAATACTCGTTACTCTGAACTAAATAACAACTATACAAACATCAATTATAATTCCCCTGAAACTGTGTAACTACTGATAGGTTCAGTTTAGTTCAATACTATATTTTTATTTTATCTTGCTCTCTCTCCCTTCCCAATCCTACCATTACCAAGACCAATTGGAGAGCTCACAGCTCAAGGTCAAAGCAATGGCATCTGTGATGCATCAAGTATCTGTTGTCAAACAATCCCCTTCACACTCTTTCTAGCCATACCTTCAGCAGTTATCCAAGCCAAAAAAAAGATGAAGTTTTCGTGGGCGCATCTTTTCTCCCTTCTCTTATATTTCTTGCTCGTTTTCCCCACCTTCCACCAATGTTATCAATTGATACGCTCCTCCACTCTGTTCCTTTTTATCATCAACACAAGACTGCTTGCAAGTAGAGTTTCTAATTTTTTTTCCATAGTTCCTAAAATATGGTTTTAGTTATACCATTTAGAGATGTGCAAATATTCAAAATTTCAAATAATTTTCGAATAATAAATTTGTATTATTCAAATTCGATAAATGAACACCAGATTCCCAAATTTCTAAGTATTCAAGCAATTTTGAATAGTGAATTTGGAAACATTTTTTAAAATATTCTGAGCGGATAACAAGGTTATTTCTACTTACAAATGTAACATAATTCAATGGATTTTACCGTTTTTGCAGATATTTAAAGGTTAAAATTAATATATGGAAAATGAAATTCACAGACATTATCAAAATTCAATAAATCAATTATTTACATTTCACATGTGGCGTCACATTCGTGAAAAAAGATATACTCGCACAAATATTAATTTATTATCATATACTTTACACTTGAAATGCAGTGATACACGCTATGCAACATCTCGATATATCCAAGATGGCAACGATGACGGTAGCGGCAACTAAAATTCGACATCCACCTAGTTAGTGTATACAGCTATGAATTGGTCGTTGTTTGTTCACGTTTAACGCTTTTTATTTACATAAAATGTTTGCTGCGGGGAAGTTAATAATATTTACATATTTTCATTACATTGAGCCGTTCTCGCTCGGACTCGCGAAGCAAATAGCCTCGGAAAACCAGGCTCCCACAAACTAGCACAGGCAGGCCTATGCCCACTAAACACTTTCAACTAAACACAGGGAGAGTTCCAAGATCGCAACCAACATATGCTTATAGCTATTGGGGATTGAGTTGCTTAAAGAAAACCTTGAATTAGAGACACAAACCAGTACCATTCTAAAACTCTCTATATATTTTTTTTAATCCCGATTTACATGCAAAAAGTTGTCCCATTCGAATTACACCAACTGTCCTTCCAACTCAATTTCTTTAACAAGTCCAATTATTTACACATACCTCTATTCCTTTTTCTGTAACACACAATAACACGCTGAACATATTTATCCACGATTGTTCTCCATTCAACACCACCTTAAATAATATGCACATCAAATTACACTAAACCCCCGATTTTACGAACCCTGGATTTAACGAAGGTAGCGATTCTACGAATACAATCTCAGGAATCTTCAAAAATAACAAAATTATATGACAAAAAAAATTGTAAGGAATAACGTTGACAATGAATAAAACGTACTGTATCTAATTCACGGCATTAAAATATGAATTGTAGAGTTGCAGTTATTGCTTGGTAAGTCACAATATTAAAAAATAAAACATAAATAGCGAAAATCCGTTAAAAAATGCGGCAGTGACAGTTTGAAAACCGCGCGGCAGCGGCGGCGGCGGCGCCGCCTGTGCCAAGCCGGCCAGCCTGTCTATATTGAGGTCGTACTATAGACGCAAAGTTCCAGCGCATGCGCATATGCTCATTTAACTATAGTACAGCCTCCTTCTAGGCTGTTTCACAACGTCTTATATCTCTCTCGTCTCGTGCCGAATGAGTTTACTTTTTTACACGAACCCTATAAATAATAGCGTGATATTTTTCTTCATTGCGTTAACACCATACGTACATAAAACAATTAACTTGGCGCATAATGCGTTACTGCGTGTCGTAAAACGTGGGTTTGACATATGAGCACGATAATAG
>PNEQ01062857.1:21370-35408 GCA_003012365.1 Medauroidea extradentata
ACCACTAACAAGAGTTACTTTACTGCTTGTATGGTTGGTAGCGATTTATTGTACGTAGTTCCGTGTATTTTCCTATTTGAATACAACATTAGTGAAAGAACATATGACGAACTCGACCTGTCTGTATTTAATACACTTCAAAATATTTACTTATGATCTTATTGACATTCATACATACATTATAATTAGACTCGATTGGTGCGAGAATTATGTGACGCTATCGTCGACCTCGAGTCGCCGTGGCCGTTATCGCTTGCTCCGTGCTTCAGACAGTTCAAAACTCCACCAACAGGTGGCATCAGAGTTAGGTTCTCGCTGCCAAATTGCATATTTGGTTGCATAATATGCGTACGTTTGCCCGTTTTGAGTATATACACATTCAAAAGTATTGGAAATTACTTTGAGTATCATTGCCGAAATGATGTGAAACCATCGGTAATCTGTATATTATGTTTTACATTTGTCAGACTAAAAACAACATACTTTTTATTTCACATGTTAAGAAAATACGTTATTTATTGTTTCTGAAGTGCGTCGTCGTTGTTCGTGGCAGTAGAACAGAACGAAACTTGAATTATTGAATAGCGTGTGTCATGTCTGTTGTAGTGGGCGGTTTTGCGTTACAAATTCAAATAAAATATGCCTTCATTTACGAGATTTGTAACGGCAATAATGCGTGTTGTTTAGATTAGTCGATGGACAGAAACCAGACATTAACTCCCAGGTACTTATAAAAAACATTACTTTTTTTATATCTTACATTCAGCCCCCGTGCATTTAATGAGTAGATATTGTAGCTGAAATTTATCGGAGCAGTGTAATGTAGTTGTAAACATTGCACAACCCTATGTAAATAAAAGCACATGGCATTATTTGTGTTAACATCGGCGGAATGATATAAACTGGCAGGAAATAGAAATAAATCAGGGCTTTTTTTAGTGTTCACTTTATTCCGAATCACCTTTTTTTTATACCTATTTTCCAAGTGTAGAAACATTTGTCTCCGGGTATGTCGAACTTTGAAAATAAATGGACGTTCGTGTATTACGTAATCCTGGAACTCCTAATTTATTTTTACCGCATATACTGGCTGTGAAAGTGATTATTTTAAATCACTTATACATGTAATTCTCGACGATTTTAGGTAAGAACGTCACAAAATGGCGTTTTTGTAACAGCATCAGTATATGCTACGGTGCCGCTATCTATTTTTCATCTTGTGAACGTTCGTACAGTTGTGCTATCTGTCCGCTCTGCACGCTACTAGTATCTACGTTCTCGTACAATTCAACAACAACGTCGAGGGAATGTTTTTACGTTAAGTTATATAAAACTGCGCAATGAATAAATACATCCGCTTATTCCTTCTTTCTTTGGTGAATAATTTACAAAGGCATTTTACTAGTAAGGAATGCCTACTTTTTTTTTTTTCGTTAAACGCTACGCAAATCGGGCTATTCGCTAGTGAGAAGGCACTCGACAACTCGGTTTTCTCTCTCTTTTTTTTTTTTTTTTTTTTTTTGGGCAAAGGTCGATCATATCTATTGTTCAGCGGTGTGCTTTTGATCGTAAGACGTGTGCCTATTGACATAAATTTATATTTCAACTATCACTTGCGTTATTTATCCGTTAAATGCTACGGAAGTCGGTCTATTCGCTCGAGAGAAGACATTCGGAATCTCGATTTTCTCATTTTTTTAGGAAAAAAATTGGTCATGTCTATTGTTTAGCGGTGTTCTTTTGATCATAAGACGTCTGACTATTAATATAAATTTATATTTAAACTATCACTTGCTTTATTTTTTCGTTAAATGCTACGGAAGTCGGTCTATTCGCTTGAAAGAAGACAATCGGAATCTAAATTTTCTCATTTTTTGGGGACAAGGGTCGGTCATATCTTTCTACCGTTCAACAGTAGGACGCCTGGCTACTGATATCAATTTATGTTTACATTATTACGTTAATTAATTTCCCGCAAAACGCTACGGAAGTCGGGGCCTAGAGACACTTTGCAGAGAAAATGCAATTTTAAAATTTTCAGTTGAGGGGGGGGGGGGGGGCAAAAATAAGCCGCTATCGAATTTAGGAAGGTAGTGATTTTACGAATGCGATGAGAGGAACCGTGAGTATTCGTAAAATCGGGGGTCTAGTGTAGGTACAACATAATTTGCCCACTAAGGCTATCCAATAGAAAGACGTCACTTTTAAGTATGTGAAACCAGTCTATTTAACCCCATTTCCGCCCAGATCTGCCTTTAACCTGTCCACACCTCACTCAGCCCAACTTTGAGGGCACAAATAATCGTCCCTAGCAAATTCTTACACCCCGGTAGCGGTAACCACCTCACTACATAAAATCCCATGCGACTTTCAAAAGGCAGTCGGTGCCACGTTCTCCGCGGCAACGGTAAATGTCCCGCCGGAAGAAATGAAGTTCATTCCGTGTCTCACTCACCGACCTGCTGTCCCAGCGTAAGATTCTCGCTGTAGCTCAATTCACAGCCGTCCTCATGAGCACTCGCTCACGCAAGCACAAGCCATGCCTCCTGGTATATCAGGGGATTACCGGGATCCTTCCTCGGTTCCCCACTCAAAGCCAGCAAAGTTAGACAGGCCTGGTGTATCCAGGGGAGCAACGCCTTCAGCACCCAACCTTTCTCTACCACACCTGACACAAGAGTAAGCTCGCTTCACCAGGCGTCCACTCCTATGCCCCTCCCTCTGCCGACACTACCCTCTCCCTTCCTCCAGGCCTTTCTCTCCATGGCCAGTGGAGTAGCAGGTCCAAATTCAAAAGGGGAAGGCGCAGCTCCGACGACTGGAGCACCCCTAGCGAAAAACTGTAGTCAACAAACTCAGCACTTCAGGCTTGAAACTAACACCATTTTAAAATACCTGAACTGAACAGGCAACTGTTCAAAGTAAAGAAATGAAAAATATTGTGGATCCTTACCAAGTCACAGAGTGGGAACAAAAATTAAAATGGCCCAAATGTGAGGAAACATCAGTTGGTGTAGTCACCAATTCCAAATTTAACGTGACCAAAACGTGGAGCCAAGGTATTTGTTGGGATAAAATTACGAAGATTCATGGTAGAACTTTACGTACAGCTAATATTGTGACCATTTAAACATTTCTGTAAGTAAACAAGGCCATGAATGAAATAGTTAATGCGAGTTTAATATGGGCAAACGTTTTTTTATTACTAATACTTTTGTTTGCTAATATAATTGGGCATGTTCAGAATTTCTATAAAACTATTCTACAAATGTTTCTAAATGTGAAACACATACTGTCATATTTCCAAAATTAGTTAGTACTGTACAATCAGTCCCTCAAAAAAATTATCATTACATTGTTTCCTGAATACTAAGCTCTAATTTTTCACAGCATTGTAGTAATAATGTACTACATATTAATTTTGTTGTTAAAATTCTGTAGTAAGATTCTTCTAAAAATATTATAGAAAAGTACTTTTTTTTTAATCTTTATACAGGTAGGCAAAAAAAAAACTAGATCAGCTATGTCATCTGTAGTAAGCACTTATTTACAAATACAATAATTTTATTTTTTCTCATAAACATAATAAAAGCAGAAAACTGAGAACAGATACAAAGTAACAAAAACATATATGTTTTAAGAATTTTCATGGTTATCAAGTAAAATCTGCTCAATTTTGATGCTTTTATTAATACTGTAAAGCTAAGTATATTTCCATACCTCCTTCGAAATGCAAGAATGCACTGGCAAATGTACACCTAATTAAAGAAACATTACAGTATTCGAAAAATATTCGAGAAAATTAATATTCATTTGAAAAACTATTTGAAACACTAAAACCACTATACGCACATCCCTAATACCATTGTTAAAGACACTGGAAAATCATAATAAACTATACAGACCCTAATAAATGTGACAGAATGGCTTACTAGAACCTTTTAAATGTGAATAATCGCGACATTCCCACTTTCGTTCGTCCATAAAAAAAATAAACAATCACTGACTTGGCCTCAAGGAACAATGCAAAGAATGCGCAACTAGAAGATAAATTGAGCTGAACATAGCAAAAACTGCTGGCGGAAACAATATTCATAGATCGATTCAAAGATATATGTCGATGTATCACCAGTCAACAATATGGCGCTAAATGATGGTCAACTTTAGACGTTTTCTTTTGTTTATATTTTCGTGTTTCATTGTTTGTGAACGATTTACTATTATAGCGCACCAGAATGCCGACACTTCGACTCTCTTCTCAGGGTCCTTGAAGTAGGTACGAACAACACACAGCATTGTTTGTCTCTTTCTTTATTCACTGCGCTCACAACAGTAACTCAGTAAGTAATGGCCACGGGATAGGCCACAGAGTTCCTTACACAACATTATTTTCATCACTTTCTAAAAAAATAAACGTATGTTACTACTGACAGCAACATCCCAGCTACCGGCCACGTTCACGGTCTTTTTTTAGTCCACCTTATTCTTTGCAGCCTCCAGTACTCATGGGTAATTAGAGCACCCTCCCGTGGTCATTTTTAAAGTTACAATTCAAATTTACGTATCAAATTAATATGTTGCACAAATAAAATAGTAAAAATTAGAGTTGATACAATATTAGAAAGCACACATTTTGAAATCAGTCCTTTTGTCACATACCTAATTTTCTTCTCTTAAATTAATAAATTTTAAGTCATTGTTAAAGAGTAGATTTTTTTAATGCAAAGAGTGTCTTTCTTTCCTTAAAATGCCCAATCACATTATGTTTTTCATAACACAAATTTTTAAAAGTTTCAGTTAAACAGTACCGTATTTGTCGGCATATAGGACGACCCCGCATATAAGACGAGTCATGATTTTGAAGGTACAAAATCTTGAAAAAAGTAAATTACTAATTTTGAAATTTCCGACAGAAAAATATTTTTTTCCTTTGCCTGAAACATTAAAAATTTAGTTTATATATTTTCAATGCATTTATTACCGGCATTTAAACATCATAATAGACATATAAACAAATAACATTGGCTACTATTGCCCTCTGCGCGCCCAAGAGGCAAGGAAATGCACGCCGGCGGCCGGCGATATCTCCATTTGCCGGCAGGTGTGCGCGACTTGGCAACGCCGGACAGAGGCATGCCGCGCACTACATGGCAACACCGGGCTACAACAGCTGCTTGCAAGGTCATCGCATTCCTGTGCGCTGTTGTCCGCCAGCCTAGCACTAGACCACGGACGTAGAAGAACAGGTCTGGACACTCGCCTGGATATTTGACCCCCTTGTTGTTTGGCTGTAGTTCACCAAGTTAATGAGAATATTGTGTTTTATTGGCGCTGATGTTACGGCGGTCGGACTAAACTCCGCCCACTTCCTTTCCGCTAAGATAAACAATTTATCAAAACATATTTTTTATCAAGTTATGAAATACTTTCTTCGCTCACAATTTTAAGAAAAGGCTCCAGCAATCTTTACTTCCTTTATCAATTTAACAATGGAAAAAAGTGGGCGGAGTTTGAGTCCGACCGCCCGGAAAACAGAGCCACAAAGTACGGCATTCTCGGTAACTTGACGAACTACAGCCAAACAACAAGGGGGTCAAGCAAAATACATTGTTAGATAGGCGAGTGTCCAGACCTGTTCTTCTACGACCGTGCACTAGACAGTAGACACATGAATGTGTGGTACAGTACCTAGATCCTCGTTTTTTCCGCCAGAGAGTCTTGTGCTTGCAAGACAAAGGATGAAAGCATGCGGACCTAGATCCTTCGTTTTCTCCGCCCGAGAGTTGTAGGCTGGCGAAACAAAGTATCTCGGCACGCGCTCACATTGATCGCCACTTCGCTGCGAAGAAGTGTCCTTTATTATGAATGACGCTCATCAAAATTTTGTACTGTAAATTTTATTAAAATAAACGGGGCACTCGTTTTCATTTGTGACGAAAAACGCAATTCCTTGGTTGAAACATCATACGATTTCACAGCTTAGCTTTCAAACGATTTTTGGCTACCAAAAATTTTTGCACCCTCATATAAGACGAGTAGGAATTTTTGAGCGCCAAAAATATGTAAAAATTGTCATCTTATATGCCAGCAAATACTGTGTTTTAATGAAATTAATTAAATAGTTATCAAATTATCACGTATACCTACAATAATTTAAATCTGACACTCACTGAATATAATTGCATGCTAACTTATCCACCTTTCTGAGCATTGTTGAGAATGTTAGCAGCAAAAAGTATCCTTCTAATTTAAAATTACAACCAAGATAAGTAGTTATTCATTATACAGAAATGATCAAAAATTACATAAACAATTAAAATATATTTATAAATAAAAACTTATTTCAGAGGCACATTACACTATGCCGCCGTAGTTTATTTTTACCGGGACTAAGAGATCTTGTGTAGGTAGGCAGACTGAACAAAGAGTTATTTAAATACGTTTTGAATGTTCATTTTAGTGGTAAGAAAATAATTTGTGTGCAGTCATGGTGCAAAATAAATCTGATACAGTACATTCACGTGCTGCGCAGTATAAATCGCAACGTTTTTATGTCAGTGATACTGATATATTTATGTGCAAGGTTTGTAACATTCGGATAAACTGGGAAAAACGTGATACTTCCGAGAAACATATAAAGACTAGAGTTGTTCCGATACCGATACTTAGTATCGGTATCGGCCGATACTTCGGCTTTTTTACATGTATCTATATCGGGCATGGTATCGGGCCGATACTGTGGTATCGGTAAATTATCATTTCAAACAGAAACGTAGCTGGTGCGATAAGGAATGAAGCGAGAGCGACTATCTCACGTTTCTTTTATCTTCATTTCTTGCCGACGCGGCAACAATAACTACGCAGCTGGCTGGAATGGGCTAGCGACTTTGGCTGAGGGAGAAAACCTCTTCAGATTTTTTAAAACGAAAACGAATCATTCATCATGCCACTACATATTAAAATTTCGCTTCAAATAACGAAATTCCGTGATGGTTAGCTAAACAATTCGTTTTGCATATATAAGTTTACTTTGGTACTACATCTCGCAGTTTCACTGAAAACTTTTCCGTGATAAAAAAAAAAGTAATGGTTCTCGAACACGCGACAGTTCCTCTGACATCTCGCGGCGGCAATGAGAACTATTCCGTGAACAGTCCTTCCGACATCTCGCGGCGGCGATGAGAACTACCTGTTCCGTGAACAAAAACAAGTGATGCGATCAATATATTCTCGCGCATCGCGCAAGAGGAAAACAAGCAGTCAAGCACATTCTTGTCAGCTTTTCGCCGCTTTAGTTTATTGTGGTTTTGTGAGGAAGTGCCCTTTATTATGAATGACGCTCATCAAAATCTCGTACCGTACATTTTATTAAAATAAACGGGGCACTCGTTTTCATTTGTGACGAAAAACGCAATTTCTTGAAACATCATACAACTCCACAGCTTACAGCTTAGCTTTCAAACGATTTTTGGCTACCAAAAATTTTTGCATCCTCATATAAGACGAGTAGCAATTTTTGAGGGCCAAAAATATGTAAAAATTGTCTTATATGCCGGCAAATACGGTATGACCTTGGGGGGCATCGCCATCTGTGCCCGCTAAGGGTTTGAAAGGGGAGGGGGAGAGGAAGGTCACGGGATGATGCGGAAACAATGGTAAACTAGCGGACTAGTGGACCTGCAGTCACATCTACCTTCTCTGTTTCAAACTCCACTTGGGTGGTCACGGAATGACCTGGAGGGGGAAGGGACGTGAGGTAGTGGTGGTGAGAACAGAATGTGCTGCAGCAGATGATGACTCACTGCGCTGTTGCCTTGGAATGCAACCCGGCGCTGGCGCCTGGCGGCCCGGCCGGCAGCCGGCACGCGGCACT
Source organism: Medauroidea extradentata (assembly GCA_003012365.1). Taxonomy (NCBI): domain Eukaryota; kingdom Metazoa; phylum Arthropoda; class Insecta; order Phasmatodea; family Phasmatidae; genus Medauroidea; species Medauroidea extradentata. Next base: position 29,244 of record PNEQ01062857.1, read on the forward strand.
ATATGTGCACGTAAACACACGTTAAGCCAGCTGGTCATCGGCGAATCACAGGAATATTCTTAATATTTCTACGCAATATTAATTTATGTTAACAAGTCAGTCCTGTTAACAAATGACAATGCAACTTTTTTCTCCACATAATTTTTTTTTCTTCAATTTTTTTAAAATCACCTCATTACGGCCGCACCCCATTTTTTGGGGCAAAAGTTTGGTCAAATATGTGCGGCCATTATGCGAGTAAATACGGTGTTTGTTGCAATTTGGTTTGAGGCGATCACGCCATGCAGCAGCAGCAGCCGCCGGCCATAACGTGCCAAGACACTGCGGCAGAGTGACTGAGTTTTGGACGATACTGCGGCGGCCGAGTTACGTCCCCAGCAAACTTACTTTATGTGTTGATTGCGAAGGGCACAAGCCAACATTTGTAAATAATACATGATTGAATTAATACAAAATGTTAATATTCCCTTTTGTAATAAGTTGATGCAATTTTAGGGCATTTTTTTTGTTTTAGGGAGCCAAATTCGACCTAACTCGTTGACAGCGAGGTCTCGGCAATAGCGAGGTTCGAACCAGGAACCGTAACACCTCGTTATAACGGGACTCTACTGTATGTACCTCACACGTGGATTCACAGGTTAAATTTTTTTTATATAAAACACATATGGTTTATGTAGGTTATTAAGGTGAATTGAATATATGCGATTTTCGTTATCCGTGGATTTTCTGGAACGAAATAACAGCGGATAAGGCGGGCCGACTGTACTTTGTTATTACAGTACTTTATGTCTGAGGGTAAAGAAAAGTGCTGTTGAGAAAGGAGAGAGTGATAAAAGCCATGACATGTAACACATCAATAATGGCCTTATAAATATCTGTATGTGCAGTATTGGAGTCCTTGGAATACTAACTGATGGATTGGAAAACTCGTATTAGAATGATTAACAGTAGGATTTTGACTGTTTCTGTTGTAATTTTTCCTTTCAATTATTTATTTTCAATCTGTTGACAGCTCCCCAGAATGTATTTGTGAAAACTGTGTGATTTGTAGAATCTGAGTAAGTAAAATCATAAATTGACTGTACTGCTCAAAAGGCTTTGTATGTCACATCCTTTGCCATATACATATAAGGGACTGTACATATGTATGCCTGTGGGGTTGTAATTTAAAAGGCTTCCACTATACCTATGGAATGGAAGAGATGGTAGGTAGATAATTTTACCTGCGGGATGAGAGAGGCCCTGCAAGTCATGCAAGGCGAGGTGTAAGTCGCCCACAAGCAGGCTCTCATCACGGCCAGAGCGCAGTAGGTAGGAACCCATGTTGGTCTTGAGGAAGGTGCGACATGCAGTGATCCATGCCTGCAGCTCATACATGGTGACTACTCCTCCTGGTCCAGGCAGCTGGCTAGACTGCAACACACATTCTTGCTTGTTTACACGTACTTTCACTAGCTGCAGCTAGCTCACTATCCTCACTAATATTTCTAATTATGTGATATTCCGTATCAATAAAATAATGGGTATTAATTACGGTTTGGGCAAGAGTTAGCATGAGGTGGAGTCAGCATCGGTAAAAAGTCAGTAGTTTGTATTGTATGTGTCTTGTCACTTGACTGGCTGGCTTGACCAACTACCACTTTCAAAAAAATTTACAGACAGGGCTCCTTTGACATTAAGGTGCTGCCATTATTATGACATATATTGCAATGTTTTTTAGTAAAAACTGTTCATGTCATGCCAAGAAAAAGTATAATTCTGCCTTCAATCTTAAATACTTTACATTCAATAGTAACAACCATTGGGTGCAAAGTGGATAGGGAGTAGGTGGAACAGTTTGAAGGTGTACAACCGTTTGGTGCTGTGATCACTCCAGCAAATTGCATCTGGGTGTAACTCTGACCACATTAATGGCCGGTTTCAGAGTGTCTGTTTAAAGTATTGGTTATCTAACCATGTGATAAATATAAACAAAACTTTTAACTACTTGTTAATACTATACTGTTTTTGAAACCACTTCTCCGTTTAAAAATGTTATGGTTAGCTAATTGTTAGTAAATGTGAATTTGGCAACCATGCAGTGACGTTTCATGTTGTGATTGGATGTTGACTTTTTATTTAAATCGCGGTTAACACTAGCTTGTAAACAATGGACAAAAGAGGTAAAGAAGCATATTCTGGTAATTTTAGTACTTCTGAAAAGGAACTTGTAATTATTTTAGTTGAAAAACATTTTCACATTGTTTAGTATAAAAAAATAGACACAGTGACATGGAAACACAAACAGAGGAAATGTTGGTAGACAATTGCAAGCAAGTTTAACACTCTTACAGGCGGGTATCCGTGTACCAATAAAACTTTAAAAGTGAAGTACGAAAACGTAAAAAGACCAACACGAAAAAAGAGGTGTGAAGAATGTATGTAAGTCTTCAAGGCATGATGTGATGAAACAACAATTGGTTAACATTAAATGTGTAAGTTACGTGTTCTGAATGATTTCATTTTCCATAAAATACATGCTTACAGTAGGCGCAGGATATCTGAAATCTGTTCGATGTAGGAGAAGGGAGGGAACCAATAGGGTTGTCAGCAACCGCATGTACATTGTAACTCAAAACATTGGCTAGTCACCAGCCTCATTCACTACTGCCTTCCAGCATGTTCACACCTTCCACTTCATAACTTAACGATCCTATATTGCAGTCACAGGGTGTCTACCCAACCCATTAAAAAAAATTCCTTTTTCGGTGACCTACGGGGACATAAAAAAAGTTCTTGTGACCTATTTATTTACGCCTAATAGTCACTTATAACGTCATCACAGTTGCAAAATTTAACTATTTGTAAGAACTATAAATGCAATGACTGTATATCTTTTCTTAGTTTTGTTCAGCTCTCTCTACATTTGGAGCAGTTTTTCCTTTTTTCCTTCCAGCAGTTTCTCTTTTCTTAACTCTAACATCTTGGTATTAAGTGCAGCTCTCTTCAACAATAAGGTAGCTATATTACGAATATACTCTTGGGAACCATAAAAAAATATATAATATGTAATGGCGCACTTCGGAGTGCAACGTTCGACTTGTGAGCACTACTACAATATACTGTTTGTTTACCCTCATTTCTTTATAACAAGGCAAAAGCTTACTCTTCGTAGACAATAAGACAGTGACAGCTAGAGTTACATGGTTGTCTCACAAGACTGGGCAATTGGTTAAAATGGCATACGTGAATAAGTTTGAACTCGTTGACTGCACTGTTTTTGCATTAACTCAACTCTTGCAACACAATACATATCTGGGTGTGCCATCGTTAAAAGGGCACAAGTACCGAACACAGTACAGCCCAAAGGTTGGACTTGCAGAGAATACCTAGCAAAGTACAAGCTCGTTTTTTGAAGCTACAAATAAATAAACAAAATTTAAACATGTGAAAATAAACTGTTTGTTCCTACACGGCGCTCAACTGCAAACTCAAGAAATCCGTGACCCTTCTTTAAATTCCGTGACTTTTTCGTGACTTCCGTGACCTCGTTTAAATTCCATGACTTTTTTGGTGACTTCCGACACCGGTAGACACCCTGAGTCATCTTTCATACTATCACTATCACTGTCACTGTCTACACCTCTTAGCATTATTATAACGTGATCGATGTTAATGTTAATGTCAAAATGAGCATCCAAGTTGTAATACTCAGTTTCAAGTTTCTTGACATGATCATAGTATGGCTTCCAGCCATCTGCTCCTACACTGTCAAACACTTTTTTGCAGCGCCACTGCACATCGCTGAAATTACAGGAGACATTTTTTGATGCAACTTTTCTTTTCACTTCAGTCCACATATTTATTGGATTTAAGTCTGGGTGATAAGGGGGAAAATGCAGAGTTGTACGATAATAGTGTTTCAATATTTCATCCACCGAATAGACAGCTTGTAAAGGCTTTGATTGTTTGTCATTCACAAATGGAATGTTATGTTGTCTCAACCATTCTTGCATTTCCTGTTTTGTAGAGTTATATTTTGGTGATTTATTAATCCTGGCATTGTGATAAGATGCATTGTCCAAGACGACTACACTGTTGACAGGAATATTAGGTACAAGTTTTTCACTTAACCACTTTTGTTGTGATGGTAATCTGTTTATTGCTAAGACATCCACATCACTAATACATTTGGTACAAATCCATTTTCACCTCCAGCATTCACCATTACCAATTGCTGTCCTTTTGAAACAGGCACCAATAGGCCGTGCACTGAGTCATTGCTCCACGATTTTTGTTGTACGTACGATGACAAATTGTATGTTTCATCCATGTAAACTATACTGTATTTCTATTTTCGTCTCAAATATGTAATTTTTATACATCATATACACTCAATTCACCTCTATTGTACGTCAGATTTCTCAATCAAAAAACATGTTGCATTTAGTTGTTTTGTTATTTTTCCAAAGAAAACCAATCTTTTTCAAAATTGTTTGTAATGTTGTATTACTGCCTTGAAAATTAATGTCCATCTAAAATTTCTTCCAAAACTTTTCGACGGGAAGAACATATTTCTCTGTTACATACAATTTGTATAAAGTCCTACGGAGACCTGAGTCACCAAAATCATCCAACTCAAACTTACAGTCCATCTATTGTAAGGTGCCTCTGAAATAAGTTTTCATTTATAAATATATTTTAATTGTTCATGTAATTTTTGATCATTTCTACGTATCTTGGTTGTAATTTTAAATTAAAAGGATACTTTTTGCTGCCAACATTCTAAACATAGCTCAGAAAGGTGGATAAGTTAGCATGCAATTATATTCAGTGAGTGTCAGATTTAAATTATTGTAGGTATACTTGATAATTTGGTAACTATTTAATTAATTTCATTAAAACACTTACTGTTTAACTGAAACTTTTAAAAATTTATGTTATGAAAAACATAATGCGATTGGGCATTTTAAGGAAAGAAAGACACTCTTTGCATTAAAAAAAAACTCTTTAACAATGACCTAAAATTTATTAATTTAAGAGAAGAAAATTAGGTATGTGACAAAAGGACTGATTTCAAAATGTGTGCTTTCTAATATTGTATCAACTCTAATTTTTACTATTTTATTTGTGCAACATATTAATTTGATACGTAAATTTGAATTGTAACTTTAAAAATGACCACGGGAGGGTGCCCTAATTACCCATGAGTACTGGAGGCTGCAAAGAAAAAAGGTGAACTGTAAAAAAGACAGTGAACGTGGCCGGTAGCTGGGATGTTGCTGTCAATAGTAACATACGTTTCTTTTTTAAAAAGTGATGAAAATAATGTTGTGTAAGGAACTCTGTGGCCTATCCCGTGGCCATTACTTACTGAGTTACTGTTGTGAGCGCAGTGAATAAAGAAAGAGACAAACAATGCTGTGTGTTGTTCCTACCTACGTCAAGGACCCTGAGAAGAGAGTCGAAGTGTCGGCATTCTGCCGCACTACACTATCTCTTATCAGGTGTAACAAAAGATCCTCCATCAGTGCCTATCTTCTTTGTTTCCGCTTTTATCTCCTGCATTGCACTATGAGAAACACCAGTAGTTGCAGCTGCCCGCAGTTGAGCTTCTTCCTTTGGAATTGACAATATCAGACCTTTGGCTTCGTTCTCCATGAATGTCAATACATTATGTTATCACTTCCCGTGTCAGAGTGCAAATTCCAGCCCCCCCCTTTTAATTTAGCTAGGGCCAGCGGCATATTGAATTAAAAACCATAAAATAGACCTACTGCTGTCATGTGTGTCTCAGCACACTGATACTAAAAAAAAACACACAGTGACAAACGAGAAACAAATTGCGTGTATCCAAATCAACAACTCTGATAGGGGCGCCTGAAAAGTATCCATTCAGAATAGCTACTATTCGGGACATTTTCCTCTCAACTTGCTTCTGTGAAATCCTGAATTGTTACTATTCACGAAATAGTACAATACTTATAGTTTTTTTTAAACTTGAAAAGTATCCACTGTGTGAATAGTAACAATTCAGGCTTCTATAGCTACGATATTTCTGTTTAAAGAATCCTGAAAAGTGCCTACAGTGTGAATAGCTACCATTCCAGGTTATACGCTGCTTCGTTACCGCACGAAAAATCCGGAAAAGTATCCACCGCCTGAATTGTAACAATTCAGGCTTCT
>PNEQ01062858.1:0-15402 GCA_003012365.1 Medauroidea extradentata
CTTATCAGGAATAGAATTGGACTGTATAAAGGAAAATACTTCTTCACGAATACGTTTATTGGAAAATAAACTACTTTCACTATTTTTTTACATGTACAACATAATAAATTGTAGAAATAAATTTAATTGTGCACCAGTATATGATGAAAAATTAATATTGCATCATTTTATTTTAAAATAACTTAAGTTTCGTCCATATATCACATAAATACAGTTTGTTTTGGTTTCAGATATGTTCAAAACAAAACAGGAAATAAAAGTAAAGGTAAACATCCTGTGAACAAACCCTGTAACCGTCCTCCTGCCTCGGTTGCCAGAAACGTGCAAACACCCTCAGCCTGGTTGCAGCATGTTTGCAAACACCCTTGTAAACAGGAGCGCTAAAATGCTCTGTTTACAGGTACCGCTACCAATACAACCGCTAAAATACGCCTTATGGTGAAAGCAAACCTGAACGCGAGATAGAGTTTAACTCTAGTCTTAAAAGCCTTAATTAAGTCCTCCCACCGTAAAATTTCCTTCCGCCAGTGCCCAGTAAAAACATGTACGATGAGTTTACTGCAGGTTTCGGCACTCATACAGGAGTTTACAGCGCATTTACACACAAACTAATCACTACCGGGAATCTAAAGTTAAAATTTCGTTCGTAAACAGCGGGCAAAAACTACAATTCACTGAAAAAAAAAAAGTCAACATACTTAGCGTGCAAGTGTTAAGTTTCAGTTTCGAGCATAAAATGAAACAAGTAGTGGCCAATAAACACAGCACAAGATGCGAGAACACAATCGCTTAAGTACTCCTGGAAGAGAAAATACGATGATAAACATCGGCTTGTTTATATAGTACTCTAGTGACAGATAAAAACTGTCGAAGGACTTAAATGAAAACACTCAAGGGCACACACCTGAAACAACGAGAGCTTCGTTCGGCCCACAAGTAACAAACCCCCAGGTCATAACTGTGTTTCACGTAAAGTTCATACAATACAGTGTAAACACTATTTGAATGTTTTGATTCCCCAAATGGCAGTAGGCTGGTCTGGCTGAAGTCGTCACGAAAACAGAAAGTGACCAATTCTGCCAACCCTCTACGAAAATTCCCACTTAATTTAAAAAAAAACTAAAACGTTGCCTAATTGCGTGTGTTTACATCCAAAGTTTTAAAAGTTTCTTATCTTATAGCATACAATTAAAATGTAAAACAATGTTTAAATAACTCCCAACATTCCGTATTCCGTTGCCCGTGGTCTATTTTCTCTTCTATGAGCTCTCCGAACAATCTTCGGTTATCATAACGAGCGTTTAGCTCGTTGATCATCATTATGCTCTGATGGATATGGGAGATGCAAAGCAACGCTAGTAGCAGCACTGTCGCGCCTTGCAGACGGCCGGAATGGTGATAGAATATATATTTATTGTTCTGTAGAGTATTTACATACTATAGAACTCGTCAAAATTAGTTTACTAATGTACATAAATAAGTACCAAAATAAATACAAAATCATAATAACAAAACAACTCTTAGTAATAGGTGATACCAAAGCAGGATAATAGTAAAAGTAACACAGAATTGATAATATCAAACAAACAAGACTTGATATACACACAAAAAACACGAAAGTACAATAGAAACATATATACATGATTTTTTTACTGGTATGATTGAGAACAAAATTCGTCAGTACTGTAAAAAGATTTATCTACAAGAAACTCAAATAGTTTACATTTAAATAATGAATAATGATCAATATCTTACACCAGTGCTATTTAGCGATTTAATGGTGTTTACCTTGTTGACTGTATGAAGATGAAAGTTTTGATTTGCACGTGTATTATGCTTGTAAATATCTACATTCTTACAGTATTTGTGTTTATTTTTATAGATAAAAAGTAAAGTTTTAAAAATATATGTACATGGTACAGTAAGAATATGGGCAGATACGAAGGTTTTGCGACAGCTGTCAGAACGCATCATGTTTAAAATAATTCTATTTTTTTTTTTTAATAATAAAAATTGATTGTAAATTTGATTTGTTTTGCCCCCAGAACATTATCCCATAACTGATATGTGAATAAACATAAGAATAGTAAGCAGACCATAGACACTGTTGAGTAGATATGCGTGCATGTACTTTCAGCATATAGCAAGGACTGTTTAACTTTTTTTTAAAACTATTTGTGTGGTCTATCCACGATAAAGAACTGTCAATTACAATGCCAAGGAATTTAGTATGATCAACAAGATTTACTTTTGTATTATTTATCAAGATTTCTGGTACCTGAGGTCTGAGTTTGGATGAGAAATACATGCAATTAGTTTTATCCAAGTTGAGTAACAGTTTTTTAGATGAAAACCAAGAATTTAATGTTAATATTGTATTGTTTGCCATGTCATCTAGAGTTTTGCTTTTATTGGCTCTGATTAAAATGTTAGTATCATCTGCATAAGAGATAATGGGCACGTTAGGTACCTAGTTGTAGATTCATGTCGTTGACATATATTACAAAAAGAAGCGGTCCCAAGACACTGCCCTGTGGAACTCCTACATTTACAACCCTAATTTCAGACACAATAGAAACGTATTTTTCGTATGCGTCAGTGGCGTCACACCAGGGTAAGCAAGGCAAGCAGTGCTTGTCCAGGCAGCTTCGTGACAATTCTCTGATAATAATAAATATATATTTGCAACCTTGTCTACTAGAAGCTATCGATGACTCGTGCAGATAGGTGGATATTTTACGAATTCCTCTCGGATTACAACACTGTCAATTGGAGGATAATAACTCGTAAACAACCAAAGCAAGCTGTTTAAAAGCGCTTCCAATAACGCTTCCAGAGGATAGAGTTGACGCGATAGTATTCGGGTGAATGAAGGGGCTGGAGGGGAGGCCGGGTGGAAGGAACACGGGAGGGGATTGGCTACGGGACACGGCCGTGCTACGGGACGCTGTGCTTTCTCGCCGAAGTCATCCGAATATAGCCGAATCTAGCTGAACTGCCACTTTAGTGATTTTGTTACCAGTTACTCTGATTTCAGTTAATGTATTACCGGTCAAGTTTTGTAACTTATACATTGATAAACAGGGAGGCGAAGACTGTTTAAACTGATACTAGTTAATTGGAAATTTTCTTTTCTATTGACAAGATCACGGTCTTAAGGCCATTGTCGGTCTCTGGTGATATTTTAGTGCAATTAGTGGTTTCCTGTAAACTTCAGTTGGCAACACTGGTCACCGGCAGTTGGTTTTACAAGTTACAAATCCAATATGTCGGCAAAGTTCCCGCGCTGCACGGCAATACTACCGAGTGAATATTATCGTATTTTATTTAATTTGGTTATTGTGTGTTGAAATTTACCATTATTAGCTGCACTATCTACTGTAAACTAGGGATTAAAATGGTCTTGCGATACTAAAATCCAAGATACATAAAATAAATGAAACCGAAACGTGGATGCAAGTGTTGTGTGTGTGGATTACGTGCTAAACCTCTTTCCAGCAGTGTTTTTACTTTTCAGCAAAGTTGTGACCTCATCAGAGAAGGTAGGCTGACACCTGAAATTTGTGTAATTCAACATATTTGTAATCTTATTTTAAAATTTCTCTTTATTCGAATTTTTCGTAAATGTAGCATAATTTATTTCGATAATGGTGTTTTGTTCTCATAAACAGATCTGAACTATCCTTGTGGTATCGATTGGTGACTGTAATTTTTTAGTAGGCTACTTTTACAATAAATCATTTTGGAAACCCAGTTGCCAAAAGAGGCATTAGTAATATTAAAACTAACTTTGAAAATTATGCAATTTCGCAGAGTTTGTATTACTAAGACTTTATTGGCAACTAGGATTCCAAAACTTTTCTTTGTAGAAATACAAAAATCGTTCAACAGTGTTGATGGCAGGATATTAAACGAAGGCTTTATGAGAGTGATGTTTATAATAATGTGCATGCCATAACTCTACAGTCAGTGGCCTCGAACGTCGGCCACATCACCGCAGCCGTGATTTCCCAACGCGCAGTGGCGTCATTTCAGGTTTTTCTGGGAGGGGGGGGGCAATATTTTTTTGACCGTAACCTTGTTGCGTCTTTTTTTTATTAATTAAGCATGTATAACTTAGAAATGTTATTAATAAAACTTCGGTTTTATGTGTTTACATTAGTATTATGTAAATAACAAAATACAAAAAAATGATACACATAACCTTGTCAATCCAGAGGGTATTTACACCCCTCCCTTAAATCACGCCACCACTAACGTGGTTTTCTGTAGATGTAACGTGACGATATGACCCACTCCCTGGCTGGCTCCTTGGTTTTAACTTAAGGTATCAGGTATCCCGTCATATTGCCTTCACGCATTCTGATAATGAATCTTTGACGCGATACCCGATACCTTAACAGCTGCCATACAAGCCGTTACGATTTCCGTCCGTTACGTAAGTTGTTAAACTGGCTGCCACGCTTGTTGCCAAGGAATATGCTATAGTCGAATTTATTGTTTCTCTCTTCCGTTAAAAATACTCCGAGTTTTAAGCCTCCGCCCTCTGTCCCTTTTTAAGCACTAAAATCCTGGTAATCACAAATATGATTAGTAGCTTGCCTTTCAAATTACTTCACGCATCGCCACTGGTATGCATGGCAATGGAAACGCGAGTTTATTTTCATTTTTAAGGGCTCGTGTGGATAAATGCAGTCTTATATTAATGTATATAAAACCAATATTGAACACGACGAACAATTTAATACACAATATGTAATAAATTGCTTAATGTATCCCATATTATTCATTGAAGTGTGGTTTAGAAGCGACGCGGAATAAATCCGCATGGCGAGAGTGTAGCAGTAAACTATCTTGTTATGCGGAAAATACAATTTATAAGAAATAAATTTAATATAATCTTTTCGGAAAACTGCAAAATTGATTAAAATTTGTGCGCACGAAAATTGTCCATTTAGAATGCTTATATTACATAATGCTTGAAGGTTAGTTCATGCTGTTATTACAACATATATTAATAATATCGGTATTGAAAGTAGACTAATTCTTTATATAAAAAGAGGGATAGTCCGAGCTTGTAATTTTTATGTTACTAGATATTTACGAAACGTTCCGCAAACATAGTTTCGGAAAATTTTTGTAACAATTTTTGTAGGAAAAAAATCCACTATTCAAAAATAAACGTAAAACAGAATATTATTTTTAATAAGATAGGCATGCTGCGTTCGTATTTTAACGCTTACAAAATGAATAGACACGTCTACGACTATATCATTTCAACAATTTAGTATTCAGTAAATGGACGAGGTTAGGTCTAACCTCGTTAGTTCAAAATAAACCAGTTATAATGAAAGAAACGTGTTTACAGCAATAGGGCTACATACAGAAATTGGAAAAGAAAATACAGTTACAAGTTTGAGAGCACAAACTTTTAATGTGGGCAATTCCCATCAGTTCTTTGGGATAGAAGTCTTATAATTAGAAATAAAAGAGTTAAATTAAGTACTGGATTTAATAGCTCACAAAGCTACGAAATACACAAAACAGTAATCAACTATAACTCTCACAACACAATTAGTTATGCACACAATTACTCCTGTGTCACAGACACGTTAATTAACTTGGTCAATTAAAGAACAAAAAAAGTCTACCATCAATTAATTGAAAATTACAAATCACTACAAAATTCAGTCATATATCCAATCAACAGTCATTCAATTAGGGGCAGTGTACAACCTTATCAGTCTGCCGTGGTGATGAATCGCCTTGTGCTGCGCAGTACCCCGAGAGCACCGCTGTCTTCACACTTGAGGTCTTCGGTTTGACTCCCGTCGCGCACCTCCTTCTTCGCTCGTCAGCCCGCCGCAGTAGTCCTCTTGGTTTTTCCAACACTGCTCCAAAGGTAGCCACCTGCCGCCGCACAGTATACTCTGACGTCACCAAGATGTCTTCACCAGTCTCTCTCCACAGGCGTAGCACCTTCCTCCAGGACTACCAATAACGGACTCTCTCCGAATTTGTCGATTCAGCTCTTATACACTAGGCAAAACCGTAGGGGAATTACCGCATTACAGGGGTCTAAACATAGACATTTCATCATGTTTCGGATGTGATTTGAGTCACGTAGGCCGCTTCGCAGGGTGAAAACGCAGTTGGGACAGGTATATATGACGTAGTTTCGGCGGGATTCCCACTATGAGACACTCGGGCTTTGAGTCATGGGCCAGCCCTCAAGGTGTTTCGACACAGGCCACATACAGCACGCCCTCAGAAACACAGCATGCAACACTGCCCCCTCCTTAAATCTGTTCGTCCCGAACAGACACAACAGCCTCAGGTCCACCGTAGAGGGCTAATCTGTCGATGTGTACAACTTTAAGTCCTCTCGCCCGAGAGCCCCGACGAACAATTCGAAACACAACATCATTGATCTTCTTCACTATTTCCAAAGGGCCTTCCCAATTCTTCTGCAGCTTGGGACAATACCCTTTCTTTCTTTGAGGGTTGTACAACCACACCAGTTGACATTCTTGAAATGTTTCATCTGGTGCATTTCTATCGTAGCGAGTCTACATCCTGTCGGTGTTGATCCTAAGGTGTCGCCGGGCAAAGTTGTGAGTGTGAACCAACTTGCGACGTAACTCGCTGGCATACACTGGGAATGCAATCTGGTCTCCCTCAGCCGGTCGTCCGAACTTCAGGTCGCTCGGGAGAAGGAGCTCTCTTCCAAACATCATCCCTGATGGTGTCACCTTAGTTGCTTCATGAGCAGCAGAACGGTAATCTATCAGAAACAGTGGTACTTTGGAGTCCCAATCCTTTTGATTATCAGATACAAAGATGGATAGGTACTGCTCAAGGGTGCGATTTAGGCGTACAACCATTCCATCAGACTGTAGATGTAGCGGAGTGGTTCGGGTCTTCTTTATACCCATTATCTTCATCGCTTCTTGGAAAAGGGCCGCTTCGAAATTCCGCCCTTGGTCCGAGTGAAGCTCCAACGGCACCCCAAACCTTGAGAAAACATGTTCGACCAGTGCATCAGCCACCGTGCTGGCTTCTTGATTCGGTATGGGAAGAACCTCTGGCCATTTGGTGAAGTATTCCTGCACCACCAACAAATACCGACTGTTTCTCTCGGTTATTGGCAAGGGAACGAAGATGTCAACCGCCATTCTCTGGAATGGGGCAACAACATTGTACTTCTGGAGACGACCTTGGCCACTGACCCTCGGACCTTTCTTTGCGGCACAGTCGTCACACAATCGGCACCATCTGTCGACATCTTCACGACAATGAAGCCAGTAAAACCTCTCTCGAACCTTGTTGAGAGTCTTATTAATGCCGAAATGACCGACGGACACTGAATTATGGAGCTCCTTCAGTACCTCTGGGACCTTGTTCTCTGGGAGGACCAACTGTAGGTGTTCATGTCTGCCATCCGCACTCTCCCAGTTCCGGTAGAGGACACCATTCTTCAGAACAAGTTAATTCCACTTTGCCCAATATGCCTTAGTTGTAGCACTCTTTTCAGATAGCTCCTGCCATTCTGGCCTGTGGTCCTGCTCTTTCCAATCCAGTATTGGACACAAGTCTGGGTCACTTTGTTGTTCTTCTCTTATCTTGTCGTCAGTCCAGGGGAAGTTCCTATCGGCTGTTGATGCCTGAAGCCTTGTTGTTCTAACATACTGCACTCCTCCGCTTTTCTCCTCTTGCCGTTCGCAATGGCGACAATTGGCTTCACAAGGCCTGAGGGATAATGCATCTGCATTATTATGGGAATGACCAGCACGGTGTTGTATCTCAAAGTTGTATTCTTGAAGGTGTTGTATCCATCGAGCTATTTGTCCTTCGGGATTCTTAAAGTTCAGTATCCAGCGTAAAGCGGCATGATCTGTTCGCAAAGTAAATTGTCTGCCATGTGAGTAGTGGTGGAAATGTGATATGGACTTCACCATTGCCAATAGCTCCCTGCGAGTGACACAATAATTTCTCTCTGGTTTCTGCAGAACTTTGCTGAAATATTCTAGAGGTTTCTCTACTCCATCTTGAACGTGCGATAGTATAGCACCTATTCCTACATCACTCGCGTCTGTGTCCAATACAAACTCGCCTTTACTATCGGGGAAGCCCAAAACTGGAGGGGACATTAAAACATCTTTTAGTTTTCTGAAAGAGGCTTCACATTCAGGCGTCCACAGGTTTTTTTTTGTCTTCAGTAAGCTCATGTAGTGGCTTGGTAATCGTAGCAAATCCATGTACAAACCGCCGATAATAAGCGCCGAGTTTAAGAAAGCTACTCACCTGTGTCTTGCCTGTTGGTTGTGGCCAGTCTTTTATTGCCCTGGTTTTTTTCTGGGTCAGTCTGGATTCCATCAACTGATATCACATGTCCTAGGAAACTAACTTTCTATTGGAACAGGTGGCACTTCTTGGGAACCAGCTTCAGATTTGCAGCAGCCACTTTCTGGAACACGGAATCTAATCTGGTAAGGTGTTCTTCAAATGTTTTACCTGTGACCACGATATCATCTTAGTAAACTTGGCAAATATCTAGAGGTAGGATCTTTTCCATTAGTCGTTCGAAGGTAGAAGGGGCATTGCATAGCCCAAACGGCATGACTTTAAACTGCCAAGTTCCTTACCCTTGCACAGAGAAGGCTGTCTTCTCCCTGTCCTCTTGCGCCACCTCACATTGCCAGTAGCCACTCTTCATGTCAAGTGTAGAGAACCATTGTGACCCTGTCAAGCTGTACAGTGTGTCATCAATCCAGGGGAGGGGGTAGCAGTCCTTTTTGGTCACATCATTCAACCGGCGGTAATCCACGCAAAATCTTGTGGACCCATCTTACTTCTTAACTAACACAACAGGTGACGACCAAAGGCTGACCGACGGCTCGATTAAATCTAAGTCCTTCATTTCTTTCAAGATGTCATCCACAGCCCCTTGTGTAGCCAGAGGCAGTCGTCTTGGAGGTTGCTTGATTGGCCTAGCTTCTCCTGTATCAATGTGGTGTTGTGCAGCGGATGTTCTGCCAAGATCAAGCGGCCCACAAGAAAATGTTTTCTTGTTTTTCTTCAGAAGTTCTGCCACAGCCTTTTCTTGTCTCCAGTTCAGATTTTCTCCAGTTCTAATCAGTAGTTCCTTGAGTGGTTCTGGCATAGTCTCATTAAGGTCGCCTGAATTGTGGGCTTCTTTGTCGGTTGTAGTAATTTGGGAGACTTGTTTGCACACACCTATTATGGCCCCCTCCTCAAGCTGGATTGCCCTGTTCGACAAGTTGACCATTCGAACAGGTAAATTTCCAGAACTCGGCGAAACCAATGTTCTTGCTAACACCACCTCATCAGGTAAGCTGCTTCCTCTTCCCATATGTTCGACCAGATCTGTACGCCGCACAAAATTGCCTCGACAACGTGCGGGGATGACGATCTCGCTGGATGCTGGCAAAACAGTTGTCTCACAACAGACCACTTGGCAGCTGGTTGGCACAGATAGTTCACTTCGTGGCATCAGTACCAGTTCTCGGTTACCAGTCCTTATTACTCCCGACCGAGTATCTATAGAGCACTCTATCTTGCGCAACACATCCAGTCCCAATAAACATTCATCTTCTATGTCGGCTATGTACACTTCGTGCTCAATGCAGAGGTCACCCAACTTCAACTGTACCTTTTTCTTCCCCTTCACTGGTGTGGTCTCACCTGTAACTGTCTTCAGAAAGCTCTGTCTGTGATTATGGCATTTTAACTGCTGGGGAAAAGGCCCCAATATGTCCGGTCTGACAACAGTAATGGTTGCTCCAGTGTCCACAACCATGTTGCAATAAACATTATCCAGACTGCCCTCCACTAGGATTGCATCAAACTCTTGCTACACTGATAGTACCTGAATAAATACTGAGTCTTTATCTCCCGCAGCGACCGACCTTCGCCCCTTAAGACCGGTGCTTACATGTTTCCCGATGGCTTGCCAGATCGGGAAGCTTCATCTTGCTCTTAGTTTCTGTTTTTCTGTAGCCATTGTGGACACTGGGCTCTGAAGTGTCCGGATTCTCCACATTCCCAACAGCTTGGTCGCCCCTGTTGTCGAGGGCGGGGTGTATTCGGAGTGATTTTGTTCTTAATTGCACTTATTGTGGTTTCCATTCTCTTCAGGATGTTCTCTAGGCTGTTGTCTCTCTCGTCGCCGACAGTGCGACTGCCCGCACAGCACCTCCAAGTTGATGGCCCTCTTGCAGATTCGACCTCCAGTGCTCTGGCCAGGGCATCTTGCATAGTCCTTGGGGTTGCCAGGCGAACTGCTTGGCGCACCTCTACATCGGCGATGGTATCGACGAAGAAGCCGACAGCTATGATATCCCGTGCCTGTTCTGGACACCCCTCGAGTGACAAATGGGCGAGTCGCACAATGTCCTGCCACAATTCTTGCAGTGGCTCTCCTGGTCTCTGGGTGCGGCTTCTTAGTTGGGCATGGTGGGCATGTCGTAAGTACTTGTCTCCGAATCGCAGCTCCAGGGCAGTAACTAATGTCGAGTATTTCAGACGTTGTTCTGGAAGCAACTGGAGTATACTGAGGGCAGGTCCCCTCAGCACCGCGGCAAGATAGTACGCACGTTGCTGGTCAGACCAACCATTTATGGTTGCAACAATCACGAACTGGTTTTGGTACTCTCGCCACGGAGTCTTGCCATCGTAAGAAGCAGGCTTGACAGAAATCCTTTTTCCAATGTTTGATGCAGGTACACTAGATACAGAAACATGTTGCAGTCCATTTTCTTCCTGGCTGTGAATCACACTACTGCCTGGTTCAAACTTCGTGGTCTTCTCTTCGCTGCCTCCAAGTATTAATTCAGCAGCTCCTTTCTTATTTCACTTATTTGCTGTTCTACCTTATAGTTTATGCTGTTCTACCTTATAATTTATGCTGTCTACCTTCGTGTCCATACTGCCGATTTTCTCGTTCATAGCGTCTATTTCCTGGTACACCATTTCTTTTACACTATCTACCTGCTTATTTACATTTACATTTACACTATCAATTTTACTATCAACATTTTCGTTTACACTATCTATTTTCTTATCTACATTTTCAATTTGCACATTTACATTTTCATTTACACTGTCAACAAGGCTACTAACATTCTGTATTTTCTTATCTATATTTGCATTTACTGAATTTTTTTGGCCACTTAATTGGCCACTCATTCCCTCAATGAGGGCCTTTAGTGCTTCTATTTCCGCAGACATGCTTCTAGTAAACATTCACATTTACAATTGAAATTTAAACCAAATTTATAAAATGGCTCAATTTAATTAAATAGTAATTATGTGCAATGATTTGATTTACAGATTTAATTATTGAATTTACTTTATGCCTCTATCCCACTTCTGACACCAGTGTTACAAGTTTGAGAGCACAACTTTTCATGTAGGCAATTCCCATCAGTTCTTTGGGATAGAGGTCTTATAATTAGAAATAAAATAGTTAAATTAAGTACTGGATTTAATAGCTCACAAAGCTACGAAATACACAAAACAGTAATCAACTATAACTCTCACAACACAATTAGTTATGCACACAATTACTCCTGTGTCTCAGACATGTTAATTAGCTTGGCCAATTAAAGCACAAAAAAAAGTCTACCATCAATTAATTGAAAATTATAAATCACAATAAAATTCAGTCAAATATCCAATCAACAGTCTTTCAATTAGGGACCATGTACAACCTTATCAGTCCGAAGTGGTGATGAATCGCCGTGTGCTGCGCAGTACCCCGAGAGCACCGCTGTCTTCACACTTGAGGTCTTCGGTTCGACTCCCGTCGCGCACCTCCTTCTTCCGTCAGCCCGCCGCAGTAGTCCTCTTGGTTTTTCCAACACTGCTCCAAAGGTAGCCACCTGTCGCCTCACAGTATACTCTGACGTCACCAAGATGTCTTCACCAGTCTCTCTCCACAGGCGTAGCACCTTCCTCCAGCACTACCAATAACGAACTCTCTCCGAATTTGTCGATTCAGCCCTTAACTACTAGGCAAAACCGTAGGGGAATTACCGCATTACAGGGGTCTAAACATAGACATTTCATCATGCTTCGGATGTGGTTTGAGTCACGTAGGCCGCTTCGCAGGGTGAAAACGCAGTTGGGACTGGTATATATGACGTAGTTTCGGCGGGATTCCCACTATGAGACACCCGGGCTTTGAGTCATGGGCCAGCCCTCAAGGTGTTTCGACACAGGCCCCATACAGCCCGCCCTCAGAAACACAGCATGAAACAATACGAATAGGTAATACAGAATTAGTTTGGAGAATACTGTTTATAATATGAATACAATTAGATTGGCAGAAGTTGCGATGTGTGAAAATGACAACACTCGTAACTCTATTTTTACACTGTTACCTATCGACAGTGCTCTTTATATACATATAGAAACATATTTTCAATAAATCTCTTTTATTTTTACAACGAGGAACAGTATTTTTGCCACATAGTATTTATTTATAGACATTAAATAGCTTCGTTACACACGTGTACAATATAGCGTCTGCAGTAGGTATCACCATTCCGAAGGTTCAGAAGTTCACCACCAGAAGTCAGCCACTTTGCTTTGAATCTCCCATACAGTCGCAGTGTAGTTCGATAAATCGAAACAGTTTTTTTTTTTTTTTTTTTTTTTTCCAGGGAATTAAACTTAGTACTATATTGATTTTAAAATTGATTACTTAATAGAAAGTAACAGGAAAACTGAACTAAATAATTTACTTAACACTTTCAATCTGAACCCTAACAGCACAGGTGGTGCTGAAAAAGTTGCTACTTGTTACGAGAACTCGACAACAGTTGATTTCCGGACCCATGTTTATTGGACATATGTAGCTTCTTTTGGCCAGTACTTTCCATGTGTGCATTATTGACCATCACTTCTGTTACAACCTGTATATTACATATTGCGAGCTCTGACATTAGTTTCAGACTCTGGTACAATCTGTAAGGTTTGATTGTTAGTTTCATTGCTTTGTCCTCGTGGCACATGTGTTGTGTGATTGACGTATGGTGCTAAGGGCGACGTCGTATGGGCCATACAACGGTGCGTCGCCTCTACGATTAAGGCGTGCAGTCTTCGCGAAAAAACACATTTCCTATGGGACTTTAAGTGGTGACCCTATTGTTTTATGTACGAAATCACTTTACTAAAGTCCAATGCACTACCCTTAAGTTGTTTCACATGTATTCGGTTGGTATATTTTCCGCTATAGCAGCCTGAAAACCCCGTTTTAACCCATTTTGACGTGCCCTAAAAGGGGATTTCTAATACGTGTGTTGTCTTGAAAGTACTTAAGGGCAGTCGTCTGAAGTGTGTGTTCTTTTCGAAGACAAACGGCGTGAACACAAGTGTATTAGTTTGGGTGTAAAACGTTTTCTTCAAACACGCTCCAGTGTGATTTTATGGCAACGAGGCGAGCCCCTTAACGTCGAGGTCTTTAGCGTTGGTGAGGGATGATATGAGGTGGGTATGGAGCAGTGCCGGAATGAACCGGGGGGGGGGGGGGGAAAGAGATCCCCGGGGAAACCCCCCCCCCCCCCTCCGACCAACGGCATCGTCCAGTACGGTTCCCAAATGGAAAATCCCAAGGACCGACCCCGTCGGGAGTCGAACCCCGATCGCCTTGGTGAGAGGCGAGAGGTGTGACCCCTCGACCACCGCGGCCCCAGAAAATTACTGAACAGGTATGAAATATGTAGGGGCATTATGTTCGAAAACGCCTTATGCTGTGGTAGCCTGAATTGTACACATTAAATGTTGATAAAACTATAGCTCGTTGAAACTTTTAAGTTACCATAGAGAGCAAGGAACATAGTTCTGAGCTATAGAATGGTGCTATTTGCTTCTCTATAAACTAAGGTTGCCACACTCCGCGCCGCATGTGGCATGATATCCCGCAGCTGTACGTTAGTTGAACGCATTTGGTGTCGACGTATATCACACGTATACGCTCTTTGCTAAGGCCATGATCTTTCATTTATTTCAAACAATTGCAAATAACACGAATATCTTTTAACCAAATGCTTTGAAAAAATTTGAGACTGTGTACAGTCATACAATGCACAATTTTGCCATTGCGTTTTTTTTTTTTTTTTTTTTTTTTTTTTTTTTTTTTTTTTTTTTTTTTTTTTTTTTTTTAATAATGTTCCGTTTGCTTACAAAAATAATTATTTTGCTTCATTTTGGCTTATTTTGACAACAAAATATGTGATATTTCAGAGGCAAAAAATCTAAAAAGCCGATTCGTGTATTGCAGCAAAAAAATTTAGATACAAACAATGATATATAAGTGTTAAAACTGCCAGAACGAATTTTTTACATGTGTGTTAATTTGCGTTGAAAAAATAATTTCTGAAAGTACTGCAAAACTAAAGAGCGAGGCCTTAAGCTGTGTTCCACTGTGTGTTTACCACGTGTTGTGGACACGCTTATTGTACTGCCGTGCTATGCACGCACTAACTACAGTCGCTACTAAAGATCTCCTTAGCGCGAGGAAACTCTTAAATAAGCAACTGCGTGAGTTCTCTTTTCTCAGAAACTGATCACGTGCACGTGAACATAATGTTTACAGAGAGCGTACAAAAATGTATTACCGTGTTTTTTGTGTCTTTTACACTTTTAATCACTTATATGCCAATGAATATTTAAGAAATAAATAAATATAAAATTTTTTCTCGTTCGCTTTTATGCGCTCATACACCATTCATCCAATTGCGATGAATCTATGGTGTGTGCATCCGTGAATGTTTTTGCCAAGGAAGAAATTGTATTTTGAGTGAGAAGAAAAAAAGGAGGGGAAAGGGCAGATCAGGGCACCCAAAATATTTAATGGGAATTTCAAGGCATGTAGGTGTATTCGTATATTAATGTCAACCTGACCTGGAACAAAGAGTACTTCCAAGAGTATGGAAGGGATAAAGAGAGTTCACTGCCAGGTTAGACCTCTTTGCTCATTTCTGTTGTGTTTTTGGCTCGCTAATACTTCCAGAGGTACCAATCCCGCAGCATGAAATTCTATGTGAAGTAATGCGGCGTGCATTGGCCATGTTTGTTTACATCGCTAGCTGCAAGAGTGTGCTAGTATCGCAATCTCGTCGTTGGTGGAAGTAAAAGTATTGGTAAAGGCGATGCTGTATATTAAATGTATGTGTAAACTGTCATTGTGACTTGTTTTTAATTTGTAAGACAAGGAAAAAAAAGAGTTTCCTCGCCGGGGTGCGGAGTCGAACTTGCATACCTGTACTTACCACACGCCCTTTACCGCTCGACTATCAGTACATATTTCAAATTGCGTTGCTATGATCAGTATATAAGTAAAAATTTTCGTATTTAAAAAAAAAATATATATTCATC
>PNEQ01062858.1:15502-35597 GCA_003012365.1 Medauroidea extradentata
CTCTATTTACGAAACACTTTAAAAACCTTCAATTTCAAACAGTAACTTCCATTTCATTTACAACAGCATTAATATCGTTAAAATGCTTAAATTGCAAAACAATACTTCCAACTTGGAATCACATGTTGATGTTGGTACAACCGGAATCGTTAGTCGTCAATAAGAGAAGCATTTGCCCTATCTAGTGACAGGCCCCTGACCTGGAACGTATCTGCGAAATTTACGTACCTCTAGTCATAGATATTTTTTACAGTAATGGAAATTTTCTAGCTTTCATAGTTGGTTTACAGTGGCACATCAAAGCCCAAATTTGCACAGAACGGTTTTGTGCTGTAATGGAATGTCAGTTGACTTACAGACATGAAATAACTCACACTCAACAATAGTGTCACAGGCTACGTCAAGACATCTATAAAAAAAGCGCTGAATATTATTATATTTTTGAAAATTGATGAATTAACAAAAAAAAAAAAAGCATATTTCCTGCAAATTTTAAAAATATAAAAAAAACTAGCTTCTTTTGTACGTGACTACTTTGCAACATACTTTTATTCAGTTTACTAAAATAGTCACTTCTTATTAAAGATCCGTAGCATGGGCGGTACGACGGAAATACTACGTACGTAAGAGCGATGGAGCACTAGGCGAATGCGTCATTGTAGCCCTAATCGCTTATTCGCTTCTATGTCTCCAACGTACAGAACAGTCCCAGCTAGGTGGCTGTAGGCCAGACATTTGCTGGAAGGAAGACCAGTGGCACCTTGATATAAATATGATATATGTGAAATTAATGTTTGTTCCTTCGTCTTCTACGCATTCCCGCCACACCACCCATTCAAAATGCGATGAAACTTTGATGAACTATGCGTAGGCCCGCGAAAGTTTCTGTCAAAAATGGGAAGGGGGGTAAAGCGGGTTTGAGAGGCAGAACAGGGTACCCAAAATATAGAATGGGCATAGCACTGCATGGCAGGACAGATAGTAGCTTGTAAAATACTCTTACAACAGAGCTAGTAGTAAAGATTGGTGCCCAAGTGGCGAGTGTTGTTGGTAATGACGTCACGACAGTGTGTGGCGACAGAGGGCCGCAGTCAGGGCTCGTTGTGCCGGGTCACTGGGTCAGGCGGTCCTGTCATCGATCCCCAGTTGAGGCGGGTACATACCAGAACCCCCTCCCCGCACAGACACAATCCCCCTTCACTGGCTGGGCTCACACTGTAGGCGCCTGTATACTCTGCCCCGTGTAAAATATTACAACTACTTATGGGCAATAATTGGTAATATTATGTTATATATGGTACAGTACAAGTGGTGAAATAAAAATCTCAGGTTCATTGTAGGAATAGAAATCTCTTGCACTAAGACACATATTACGAAATATTAAAAATTATTGCCCACACGTTTTATAATTGTACTAAACTTATACGAAACACAGAGTACCTTAACTTTTCCACATCCACAAACGAATAACAACAAACCACTAAGGAACCTATACAAATTAAATACTTAACTTACTACATCGTTAGAGTGTATGCCTATACATGTGTTATTTTACAATATATCTGACTGTGTACAGGTTGTTGTCATATTGCGTGACAGTACGTTGGGAAACAGCCATCCAATGTAGAGGAACAAAGCAATGTCACATGGACGTAGGTCCAAAGAGACAGAGTTTCTGCACTACAGTTGGCAATACTTGATGTAACACGAGTGGATCACGTTGGTGTGGAATGTCATTACAGCAGTCCTGTACATTGTGCACTCCGCTATGTCACTAACCCATGAGCAGTTGAAATAGGCCTAACTATGGAAATTGATATACACGTGTGAAAAGATATTGTCGGCACACCAGACTTAAAAGGAAATGTTCAAAATTCCTGCCATCAGCAGGGATACACGAATAAACTCGCTGTGGCATCGACTGCCAGATACGTTGATGAATCCCTGGAGAAGTTCTGATTGGTTCGCAGCCCGCCACGATGCTATTACGAAGTGTTTCCTCGTCGTCCACAGTAGTTGCCCAAATAAGAGTCTGACTGTGGGCAGAAACAGTGCGTTTTTGGATCTACGTTCATATAACACTTTCTTCTTTCTAGATGTGCGGCTAGTTTCCTAAATATATTGACATGTGATGTGACAACATCCTGTATAATGGTATCTAGTTGCAAATGTGCCCAACTCTGTTTTGATAATGATTATTGTATTCAACATATACTCTTTCACTATTGTGACAGTTTTTAATACATTCTCCAAATTAGAAAAAAAAAAACAAGCGTGTACCATATTATGTCACACATACTACTGTTTCTACTTCATTTTGTAGATGAAAGCACGAAAGTATGCTGGTGTTTGTACGTACAGCTCCCACTTAAGAGGACGTGGTACATAATTCAACGCTAAAAACATCCATCTATAACTATAGATTTCTTGAAGCCAATATGCGAAAGTTAAACAATAGCAATCCTAGACAATAGTTTTAGCCATTGTTTTAAACAAAATTGTTTCCAGTGTTACGAACTTCTGAGGCTCAATCTCTGACGCCGGAACCTCGTGCATTTAACTGCAGCGCAAGAGATCACGTGTAACGAATTAGTAATTCTGGATAAATATTTACTCATAAAGTTGGCAAATACCATTATCTAGGATTGTCATTGAGTATTTTATCCATATTGGCTTCGAAAAAAGCGTAGAAATCAATTGATATTTTCAGCGTTTATTTATCTACCACGCACTCTTAATGAGCCTTTGCTCCAAGAACTAATGTATATATACAAGGAATAAATAAATAATCTAGAGCATCTGGGTTTGATTCCCGGCTCCAACCATTCTGATTGTCTGCTTTTCAGGGTTTTACTAAATCGCTCGTGGTATATGTTTGGCTCGTTTTTCCACTAAAGCCATGGCAGATTCACCTCACAATTTGTCAATAGCCGTAAAATCACTTGTCTTAAAGTCAGTAGCACTAAAATAAACACGTAGAAAATATTTTTTACTTTCAAACCTAATTTTGTAGCACTTTTTGTAGCTAATAATTGGCCTAAATATATTGTAAGTCGATAACCAGGCAAAATAAAAACATTTTCTTATTTGAAAAAAAAATGGGTTCATAGAAGAATTTTCAACACATCTGTGTGACTCTCTAGAGATTTATATCCCCTTTGAGGATTTAACCAATTATATCGCAAAATACAGCGTACATAGAAGTCCGTGGATCTTAAGAGTTAGTGGACCTGACATGTGAGACGTGCTGTAACAAGGTACGGAAAGCGTTTTTTTCCCTTACACAATTACAATGCGTTTATCTACGAAAAGAAGACACATTTCAAACTGTGTCCTTATGAATTTAAAAATGCCGTCCGCTATGATTTCCAAGCTCCACAAAAGTGCTGAAAATTAATTTTTCGCTTTGCTGTAGCTGAGAAAATATCAGCCGTAATCGGAAAACTAAATCATAGAAACCTGCATTGGACTTTACCACATACTTTCCACAAATAAAACAATGGATCATCGCTTGAAGTCCCATTGAAAAACTGTTTCTACGAAAACTGAATGCTAATTTAGTTCTTCGCGCATAGAGGCGATGAGGTGTTTAGCTGACGTGTTATATTCGACTTATAGCCTTCTCCGTTTCTGTGCCTCGAAAGTAAAAGAAAAAATCTAGCGTCCACTGACCCTTAACGGCACCGCGTACCCGTGCTTCAAATGCGTCGCTGTGCGTTCGTAAATACGTTTATTACGAAACTATTCCGCATGTGCCCGTTGTATAAGGTAATTTGGAATAAAATGAGCAGTAAAGATTTAACCTTATAAAAATTACTAGCTGTTACTGCATATAATTCAACATTAACTATAGTTCCCTTAGTGTTTGTATGGTTGGTAGTGAACAGCAGTATATAGTTCCGTATATTTTTCTACTCAAATGCAACAATACTTGAATAAAATCAACTAAATTTGATATTTTCGTGTTTTATATATTTAATATAATTTTTTAGATCAAATTATGTACGTTCTTACCGACTGCACAATTTTTTTTAACGCGCAAGCATTAAGTGACGTGTCCAGATAGGTTAGGTTAGACATTTACGTTACGCGCGGAAAGATAATAATTGGCTGAAAATAGAAATTTAGCAGGGCTGTTTTGTGCTCACTTTATACTGAACCACCTATACCATTGTACGAACATGTGAGGTGAAGTGACAGTACAACAGTCATATCCAAGCCAGGATTTGAACCCAAGACGTCTCGCACCGTAGACTGGCCCCTAATCCACTGAGCTGCGGAGGCCGGGAATGAACTAAAATAAAACGCTCTTCTGGCAAAGATGGAATGTAATTGTTAAAACGACTTGCTCATTAAAACGATGTCTAAGACCCCAAACATAGCTGACAACAGCGTTTCCAGGCTGCCGCATTTCACTATAGAAACGTGACCTGAACTATGCTGCAGACTTTCCACCAATACTATTATATTGTGACCGCTTAGTGTCCCATAGTAACCATGGATAGGCGGGGACCTCAGCGCTCGTCTCGCTCTGATAATGCAGCATTTCATATACTCGCTTTAAGAGTCAGCGACCGTCTTGAATTTTTGTATTTTCATAAATTTACCACAAAATTTTATTTCCCGTTACTGTTGTTACAGATCGAATTTCAGTTAAGAAAGTAGTAAGAATTTTCTAACTGCATTTCGATCTGTAATAACCAGACTTGAGATTAACGAATAAAAAAATTAACGATTAAATTTTGGGTAACTTTTTAACTTAATCGTTACTTTCGAAAGTAGCCAATTTTTAAATTTTAATCGTTAAAATTATTAGCTAGCTAAAAGAGACGGGTTAGTTTCTGCAAACCTATGAATGCGCTAGAAAAAAATTGGAGGGCTTCAAGAGTCGAACACCGACACACAATATTAACATCAAAACATAGCAGTTTCGGTTTATGCACCAACACTACGCTAATGATACCTAACTCTATCTACACGATGCAAGCTGAGTAAACGAACGTGTTACTGTAGGAGCCAAGGTGGCGCCACAGTCGTGTTTGTCTCGACCAGCAGATTGATATCATAGCAATCAATTTTATTTCTCGGAAACGAAGGAACATAAGAAGAGAGCAATTCGCTTTGATGGTCTGGTGCAGCGCACAGAGTTTGTAAACATTACTTTAATTTGATATTTGAATGGTTAATATTATTACATGTTTGATACATAAATTCATATATGGGCAATTCCCATGAGTTCTTTTAGGATAGATGTCTTATAATTATAAATAAAAGAGTTAAATTAAGTACTGGATTTAATAGCTCACAAAGCTACGAAATACACAAAATTAAGTACTGGATTTAATAGCTCACAAAGCTACGAAATACACAAAACAGTAATCAACTATGACTCTCACAACACAATTAGTTATGCACACAATTACCACTGTGTCACAGACACGTTAATTAACTTTGACAATTAAAGCACAAAAAAAATGTCTACCATCAATTAATTAAACAGTACAAATCTCTATAAAATTCAGTCATATATACAATCAACAGTATTTCAAGTAGTGACAGTGTACAACGTTAATAGACCGGCGTGGTGATGAATCGTCGTGTGCTGCGCAGCACCCCGAGTGCACCGCTGTCTTCGCTCTTGAGGTCTTCGGTTCGACTCCCGTCGCGTACCTCCTTCGCCCGTCAGCCCGCCGCAGCAGTCCTCTTGATTCGTCCACACTGCTCCGAAGGTAGCCGCCTGCCGCCTCACAGTAGACACTGACGTCACCAAGATGTCTTCACCAGTCTGTCTCCACAACCATAGCACCTTCCTCTAGCACGACCAATAGCGAACTCTCCCCCAATGTGCCGATTCTATCCTTTATACTCCGGCCAAACCCGAACCCCAGGGGTTTCACTAGTTACATGGGTCTAAACATAAACATTTAATCACGTTTCTGATGTGGTTTGAGTCACGTAGGCCGTTTCGCAGGGCAAAAACGCATTTGGAACAGGTATCTATGACGTAGTTTAGGCGGGATTCCCACTATGAGACACTCGGGCTTTGAGTCATGGGCCAGCCCTCAAGGTGTTTCGACACAGGCCCCATCCAGCCCGCCCTCAGGAACACAGCATGCAACACTGCCCCCTCCTTAAGTCTGTTCGTCCCGAACAGACACAACAGCCTCAGATCCATCGTAGAGGGCTAATCTGTCGATGTGTACAACTTTAGATCCTCTCGCCCGAGAGCCTCGACGAACAATTCGAAACACAACATCATTGATCTTCTTCACTATTTCATAAGGGCCTTCCCAATTCTTCTGCAGCTTGGGACAATACCCCTTCTTTCTCTGAGGGTTGTACAACCACACTAGTTGACCTTCTTGAAATGTTTCATCTGGTGCATTCCTATCGTAGCGAGTCTTCATCCTGTTGGTGTTGATCCTAAGGTGTCGCCGGGCAAAGTTGTGAGTGTGAACCAACTTGCGACGTAACTCACTGGCATACACTGGAGATGCAATCTGGTCTTCCTCCGCCGGTCGTCCGAACATCAGGTCGCTCGGGAGAGAGAGGTCTCTTCCAAACAGCATTCTTGACGGTGTCACATTAGTTGCTTCATGAATGGCAGAGCGGTATGCTAGCAGAAACAGCGGTACTTTGGAGTCCCAATCCTTTTGATTATCAGATACAAAGATGGATAGGTACTGCTCCAGGGTGCGATTTAGGCGTTCGAACATTCCATCAGACTGTAGATGTAGCGGAGTGGTTCGGGTCTTCTTTATACCCATTATCTTCATCACTTCTTGGAAAAGGACCGCTTAGAAATTCCGCCCTTGGTCTGAGTGAAGCTCCAATGGCAACCCGAACCTTGAGAACACATGTTCGACCAGTTCATCAGCCACCGTGCTGGCTTCTTGATTTGGTATGGGAAGAACCTCTGGCCATTTGGTGAAGTAGTCTTGCACCACCAGGAAGTTCCGATTGTTTTTCTCGGTTATTGGCAAGGGACCCAAGATGTCAACCGCCATTCTCTCGAATGGTGCACCAACATTGTACTTCTGGAGACGACCTCGGCCACTGACCCTCGGACCTTTCTTTGCGGCACAGTCGTCACACATTCGGCACCATCTGTCGACATCTTCACGGCAATGAAGCCAGTAAAATCTCTCTCGAACCTTGTTGAGTGTCTTATTAATGCCGAAATGACCGCCCGACACAGAATTATGGAGCTCCTTCAGTACCTCTGGGACCTTGTTCTCTGGGAGGACCAACTGTAGGTGTTCATGCCTGCCATCCGCACTCTCCCAGTTCCGGTAGAGGACACCATTCTTCAGAACAAGTGAATTCAAATGTGCCCAATATGCCTTAGATATAGCACTCTTTTCAGATAGCTCCTGCCATTTTGGCCGGTGGTCCTGCTCTTTCCAATCCACTATTGGACACAAGTCTGGGTCACTTTGTTGTTTTTCTCTTATCTTTTCGTCAGTCCAGGAGAACTTACTATCGGCTGTTGATGCCTGAAGCCTTGTTGTTCTAACATACTACACTCCTCCGCTTTTCTCCTCTTGCCGTTCGCAATGGCGACAATTGGCGTCACAAGGCCTGCGGGATAATGCATCTGCATTATTATGGGAATGACCAGCACGGTGTTGTATCTCAAAGTTGTATTCTTGAAGGTGTTGTATCCATCGAGCTATTTGTCCTTCGGGATTCTTAAAGTTCAATAGCCAGCGTAGAGCGGCATGATCTGTACGCAAAGTAAATTGTCTGCCATATAAGTAGTGGTGGAAATGTGATATGGACTTCACCATTGCCAATAGCTCCCTGCGAGTGACACAATAATTTCTCTCTGGTTTCTGCAGAACTTTGCTGAAATATTCTAGAGGCTTCTCTACTCCATCTTGAACCTGCGATAGCACAGCACCTATGCCTACATCACTCGCATCTGTGTCCAATACAAACATGCCTTTACTATCGGGGAAGCCCAAAACTGGAGGGGACATTAAAACTTCTTTTAGTTTTCTGAAAGAGGCTTCACATTCAGGCATCCACAGGAATTTTCTTTTGGTTTCAGTAAGCTCATGTAGTGGCTTGGTAAAAGTAGCAAATCCATGTACAAACCGCCGATAATAAGCGCTGAGTCCAAGAAAGCTCCTCACCTGTGTCTGGTCTGTTGGTTGTGGCCAGTCTTTTATTGCCCTGGTTTTTTCTGGGTCAGTCTGGATTCCATCAGCTGATATCACATGTCCTAGGAAACTAACTTTCTTTTGGAACAGGTGGCACTTCTTGGGAACCAGCTTCAGATTTGCAGCAGCCACTTTCTGGAACACGGAATCTAATCTGGTAAGATGTTCTTCAAACGTTTTACCTGTGACCACGATATCATCTAAGTAAACTTGGCAAATATCTAGAGGTAGGATCTTTTCCATTAGTCGTTCGAAGGTAGCAGGGGCATTGCATAGCCCAAATGGCATGACTTTAAACTGCCAAGTTCCTTACCCTTGCACAGAGAAGGCTGTCTTCTCCCTGTCCTCTTGCGCCACCTCACATTGCCAGTAGCCACTCTTCATATCAAGTGCAGAGAACCATTGTGACCCTGTCAAGCTGTACAGTGTGTCATCAATCCGGGGGAGGGGGTAGCAGTCCTTTTTGGTCACATCATTCAACCGGCGGTAATCCACGCAAAATCTTGTGGACCCATCTTTCTTCTTAACTAACACAACAGGTGATGACCAAGGGCTGACCGACGGCTCGATCAAATCCAAGTCCTTCATATCTTTCAAGATGTTATCCACAGTCCCTTGTGTAGCCAGAGGCAGTCGTCTTGGAGGTTGCTTGATTGGCCTAGCTTCTCCTGTATCAATGTGGTGTTGTGCAGCGGATGTTCTGCCAAGATCAAGCGGCCCACAAGAAAATGTTTTCTTGTTTTTCTTCAGAAGTTCTGCCACAGCCTTTTCTTGTCTCCAGTTCAGATTTTCTCCAGTTCTAGTCAGTAGATCCTTGAGGGGTTCTGGCATAGTCCCATTAAGGTCGCCTGAATTGAGGGCATCTTTGTCGGTTGTAGTTATTTGAAAGACTTGTTTGCACACACCTATTATGGCCCCCTCCTCAAGCTGGATTGCCCTGTTCGACAAGTTGACCATTCGAACAGGTAAATTTCCAGAACTCGGCGAAACCAATGTTCTTGCTACCACCACCTCATCAAGTAAGCTGCTTCCTCTTCTCATATGTTCGACCAGATCTGTACGCCGCACAAAATTGCCTCGACAACGTGCGGGGATGACAATCTCGCTGGATGCTGGCAAAACAGTTGTCTCACAACAGACCACTTGGCAGCTGGTTGACACAGATAGTTCACTTCGTGGCATCAGTACCAGTTCTCGGTTACCAGTCCTTATTACTCCCGACCGAGTATCTATACAGCACTCTAACTTGCGCAACACATCCAGTCCCAATGTCGGCTATGTACACTTCATGCTCAATGCAGAGCTCACCCAACTTCAACTGTACCTTTTTCTTCCCCTTCACTGGTGTGGTCTCGCCTGTAACTGTCGTCAGAAAGCTCTGTCTGTGATTATGGCATTTTAACTGCTGGGGAGATGGCCAAAATATGTCCGGTCTGACAACAGTAATGGTTACTCCAGTGTCCACAACCATGTTGCAATAAACATTATCCAGACTGCCCTCCACTAGGATTTCATCAAACTCTTGCTTTACTGATAGTACCTGAATAAATTCTGAGACTTTATCTCCCGCAGCGACCGACCTTCGCCCCTTAAGACCGGAGCTTACATGTTTCCCGATGGCTGGCCAGATCAGGCAGCTTCATCTTGCTCTTAGTTTCTGTTTTTCTGTAGCCATCGTGGACACTGGGCTCTGAAGTGTCCGGATTCTCCACATTCCCAACAGCTTGGTCGCCCCTGTTGTCGAGGGCGGGGTGTATTCGGAGTGAATTTGTTCTTAATTGCACTTATTGTGGTTTCCATTCTCTTCATGATGTTCTCTAGGCTGTTGTCTCTCTCGTCGCCTGACAGTGCGACTGCCCGCACAGCACGCCGAGTTGATGGGCCTCTTGCAGATTCGACCTCCAGTGCTCTGGCCAGGGCATCTTGCATAGTCCTTGGGGTTGCCAGGCGAACTGCTTGGCGCACCTCTACATCGGCGATGGCATCGACGAAGAAGCCGACAGCTATGATATCCCGTGCCTGTTCTGGACACCCCTCGAGTGACAAATGGGCGAGTCGCACAATGTCCTGCCACAATTCTTGCAGTGGCTCTCCTGGTCTCTGGGTGTGGCTTCTTAGTTGGCCATGGTGGGCATGTCGTAAGTACTTGTCTCCGAATCGCAGCTCCAGGGCAGTAACTAATGTCGAATATTCCAGACGTTGTTCTGGAAAACAACGTCTGGAATACTCGACATTAGTTACTGCCCTGGAGCGACTTGAGTATACTGAGGGCAGGTCCCCTCAGAACAGCAGCAAGATAGTAGGCACGTTGTTGGTCAGACCAGCCATTTATGGTTGCCACAATCTCGAACTGGTTTTGGTACTCTCGCCACTGAGTCTGGCCATCGTAAGGAGCAGGCTTGACAGAAATCCCCTTTCCAGTGTTCGATGCAGGCACACTAGATACAGAAACATGTTGCAGCCCATTTTCTTCCTGGCTGTGAATCACACTACTGCCTGGTTCAAACTTCGTGGTCTTCTCTTCGCCGCCTTTAGGTATTGATTCAGCAATGACCTTGTCTTCTCTGGTAACAAGATGGCTACCTTCTTGACGCTGACGAAGTTCTTGACACTCCTTCCTCAGCTCATCCATTTGTTGCTGCATGCTATTTTTCACATGGTCCACCTTCACGTATACAGCCTCTATTTTTCTGTCCACCACTTCGTTCACTCTGTCTACCTTTTCACTTACACTGTCTACAAGATTACTAACATTCTGAATTTTCTTATTAACATTTTCATTTACACTATCTACAAGATTACTGACATTCTCAATTTTCTTATCAACATTTTCATTTACACTATCACAGAGAGAATTGATTTGGCCACTTATTCCCTCAATGAGGGCCTTTAGTGCTTCTATTTCTGCTGACATTCTTCTTGTAATCATTCACAATTACAACTGCAAATTTAAACTTAAAATTTATATAAAGTGGCTCAATTAATTAAGTGTGAATGATTTAATTTACAGATTAATTTATCGAATTTACTTTATGCCTCTATCCCACTTCTGACACCAGTGTTACATGTTTGATACATAAATTCATATATGGGCAATTCCCATGAGTTCTTTTGGGATAGAGGTCTTATAATTATAAATAAAAGAGTTAAATTAAGTACTGGATTTAATAGCTCACAAAGCTACGAAATACACAAAACAGTAATCAACTATGACTCTCACAACACAATTAGTTATGCACACAATTACCACTGTGTCACAGACACGTTAATTAACTTTGACAATTAAAGCACAAAAAATGTCTACCATCAATTAATTAAACACTACAAATCTCAATAAAATTCAGTCATATATACAATCAACAGTATTTCAAGTAGTGACAGTGTACAACCTTAATAGACCGCCGTGGTGATGAATCGTCGTGTGCTGCGCAGCACCCCGAGTGCACCGCTGTCTTCGCTCTTGAGGTCTTCGGTTCGACTCCCGTCGCGTACCTCCTTCTTCGCCCGTCAGCCCGCCGCAGCAGTCCTCTTGATTCGTCCACACTGCTCCGAAGGTAGCCGCCTGCTGCCTCACAGTAGACTCTGACGTCACTAAGTTGTCTTCACCAGTCTATCTCCACAACCATAGCACCTTCCTCTAGCACGACCAATAGCTAACTCTCCCCCAATGTGCCGGTTCTACCCTTTTATACTCCGGCCAAACCCAAACCCCAGGGGTTTCCCGAGTTACATGGGTCTAAACATAGACATTTCATCATGTTTCGGATGTGGTTTGAGTCACGTAGGCCGCTTCGCAGGGCAAAAACGCATTTGGAACAGGTATCTATGACGTAGTTTCGGCGGGATTCCCACTATGAGACACTCGGGCTTTGAGTCATGGGCCAGCCCTCAAGGTGTTTCGACACAGGCCCCATCCAGCCCGCCCTCAGAAACACAGCATGCAACAATATTTCTAACTTTTCCTATGTTACAGCGGTCGGGAATTTCTCTCTTTTTTTCAGAAACAGAAAGAACATTTTTTTAAAATGGTTTTCAACGTGTTAAAGTAAAGAATTTCTTGGTAATGTGGTCCTGCATGTGTAACGTCTTAATTTTCTCCATACAAATATTTTGGGACACACTATCTTTTAACTTTAACTTTTATAGGTTAATATAGTAAACGTTAAGTTTTAACTTAAAACAGTTAATTTTTAAGGCGTTAACTTCAACTTTAATCAGTTAGATATTTTGGTTAACTTTCCCAAGTTTGGTAATAATTGTAACGACAAAAATATTTTATACGATGTTTAAAATTCCATCAGTGTGTATTCTAATCCCTAGTTAGGTTAAAGTTGCATGAGTTTGGCCAGAAGAAAGGTTATGGCACAAAATACGAAAATTCAAGATGGTGACCATCACTCGCAATTAAGGTTGTCTATACAACTTAGTCACTTCTGAGTCTCTGACACGTGGGTAAGGTATTGTTGTGTTGTGGGCAGGAGGTGTGATTATTAAGTGGGACGGCATAGGAACACGTGGTGATTTTCGAGATAGGTTGGTACGACCGCATAGCGCGTGACGCAGCCTTAATTACACAACTCGCAACACCATGCCCCCCTCCCCACACTTACAAACGTGTCTTACCACCCGGCGGCGTGGAAAGCGTAGAGAAAACACCGCGGAAGAAAGTGCTGGTTCGACAGACTCAAGTCGGCCTTCTGGTATTGTCGCAGCCAGGCCCTTGTTACTCGATTGCCTAAGGTGATGACAAACTACGAATAAAATTGCCTAACGAAAAAATAATGCTCTGAAATTCACGGGGATCTCCCTTTTCCTCCGCCCTTTCATTCCCGCGTTGCTCCATACTCACCTCATGTCACTCCTCACCAGCGCTGAAGACCTGACCAGAATATCTTACTAAGCCTGCGTCCGTTGGACCCTTGCTCACGTCCCCTTGCGTCCTTCGCGTAACATGAGCCCTTGGCCCCTTGATGAAGAAGTGTGCATCACTGAACTCGAACTCCGTAGCTGTGTATATCGATTATGCCTCTCGATATGCGAGATTCAGCTGTTTAAAAAACGTAAAATAAATTGTATTTACTTACAAGTTTTCTTTTTCTTAAAAGCCATCTCATATGCCATCTTTATTTGCGCGCGAAAAATGTAAGGCCACCAGAGAGTAACACAAACATTTAAACAGAAAAGCATCGAAATACAATTTAGGGTGTGTGGACGGTCGTAGAAGAACAGGTCTGGACACTAGCCTATCTACCAATGTATTTTGCTTGACCCCCTTGTTGTTTGACTGTAGTTCATCAAGTTACCGAGAATGTTGTACTTTATGGCGCTGTAATCCGGGCGGTCGAACTCAAACTCCGCCCACTTTTTTTCCATTGTTAAATTTATAAAGTAAATAAAGATTGCTGAAGCATTTTCTTAAATTTGTGAGCAGAGGAAATATTTCATAAATTGATAATAAATATGTTTTGATAAATTGTTTATCTTAGTGGGTAGGAAGCGGGCGGAGTTTGAGTTTGACCGCCCTTACATCAGCGCCAATAAAACACAATATTCTCGGTAACTTGGTGAACTACAGCCAAACAACAAGGGGGTCAAATATCCAGGCGAGTGTCCAGACCTGTTCTTCTACGGCCGTGGGCGTGGTCTACGAGCCCTAGCCTGAAGGATGTATTCTACGGTGCATTTGCGCCGTAGAAATGAATTCGGACGGCGACTATTTCACGTCGCGCCCTATATCTAGAGCACGAATCTACCTGAGGGCCATCAGAGGTTGCAGAGTAGCGCGCCAGCGGCAATATTACCAACTATCAGTCAACTATGGGATCGAAGAAAACACGCTGGCAAATATGTGTGTGTCCAGACATGTTCTTGTACAGCCGTGGTCTTGCAGAAGTGGTATTTGAAGGACGGTTTGTAAGCACAGGAATTTACGTATTAAATTATACTAGTCGCAGCTCAGTACTTGTCCACTCTACCACTTCTTTCTCTGTCAACAGCTATCGCCTCTGGAACAGCTTAGAGTCCCTCGCTACCTTTAAAAATTATATTCACGAACATTTTCTTCACATATCTCACCTGTGATTTACTTGCAAATAACATTTAATGATAGTGTTTGTATGTGTGTATAGGTATGTATGTTTTTTTGTAGTTTTTTATTTGTACAATGATTTACCTTTTAATTAATAATGTTAAGTTAACAAAATAAATGTTTACAACTTGTGTCTACAACAATTTGGTTTTATGCTTTTTTTGTAGTTGTCAGAGTGTGGTTTAGTGGAAGAAAAGGCAGTCTTGCCTGAGAAAACCCGCCGATCAACAGCATCGTCCGACACGATTACCACATGCGAAACTCCGAGGACCACCCCCGCCGGGAGTCGAACCCGGATCGCTTTGGAGGGAGGCGAGAGGTCTGACCCCTCGGCCACCGCGGCCCCTTATTACATAGTACTCTAAGCTGTAAAGTCTTTATCAAAGTTCATTGCATGTTTATATCTGAGTTTCACGTACATCCGCTTGGTACATTTTGAAGTACGGCTGTCTGAAAAGGTAGTTTTTAGTTATTCTGGAGGGTTTAAGAACAATGTTTTAATGAGCGGTAGCATTCCGTCTTAAGCCGAAGCGTGTTTTCTTTTCATACATTGGCACAATGAGCACACGTAGAATAGTTTCTTTAAAATAACGTATTTATGAATACGCTACAACGTACTAGGCGTCGCTCTTAATGTGGCTGCCTACCCCACGCTTCAAATGTGTTGTAGTATGTTCGTTAACATATTTTATCTACGAAAATATTCCACGTGTGCCCATTGTGCCAACATATGAAAAGAAAACAAACTTCAGACAAGGTCAGAACCTCATTGTTAAGACGCCACGCTCATTAAAAACACTGTTTCTAAGCACTCCAACATTACTAAAATCGGCCTTTTCAGACTGTCGTACTTCAAAATGTACTAACCGGATGTATGTGAAACTCAGATTGCAACCTGCACTGAGCTTAGTTGCAGACTTTCCACCAATAATATTATATGGTCGCCGCTTAGTGTCCCGTAGTAAACCCGTTCTGCGGGAAGCTTGCACGCTAGTTAGGCGCTTGGCTCGTTGAGATGACGCGGTATCTGATGCGCGCTTCAAGGTCGACCTTACTGCTCCGTCGCTTTTGAGCCTCACGCGCGGGTAGGCGGCGCCCTTAAGGGACAAAAGGAGTTTCTAATAGCATAGCGGCATAGCTTGAAGTTTTTAAAAGAGATATATGTACTAGGAACAAACTGAGTAGTTTGGAATAAAAAAGAATCGCGTGGCATGCTAGGTGAAGACGTATCTTAACCTTGAACTGCTTGTATTAGCTCGTTAGTTAGTTCGTGATGATTACCCAGTGTCGAGAGCGAGAAGTTCGTCTCACGCAAGGGTGCAGTAAAAATTCCGTTCCTGATCTCTCTTCGTGCGTGCTATTATGATCAACACGCATGCAGTTGTTTTCATTAGCCGTGCACAAGCCGACCTTGATTCTACATTATTAACGGTGCGAGAAAGTAAATACAATTATGGTGTTAAGAACACACTCTTGTAGCAACATGAACTAAAAAACTGAAAATAATCTTTAAATATAAAGCAATAGGATGTCTCACAATTCAGTAAAACTTAATTTTTTAGAATACGCGTAAAGCATGAATAAAGTCATTTACAAAAAATTAACTTTACTGCAAGAAAACATCGGGTGCTGGAAATCTTTGTTCTTCAATTTTTATCACATGTTACTCGTAAAGTCATTATGTTCCTTAAACAGTTCATTTTTTGGTCAACTTCTATTCTTATTTTAAACTTTTTAGTTCTAATTGTTACAAAAGTGTTTTTTTATTGAATTAAATTTTTTGTACATTTCAAACTATAATTTTATCTTCTAATTTTTAGTCAACAACAAAATGGAAGATACAAGCAATGATTTATTCCAAAGTGATTTGTTTTAAGATTTTGATTTCTAAACAATTCCTTCTGTCGCAGCCATATAACGTTTCCTTTTTTTTCTTCAGAAAGGTGGGAGCACCAGATCATATTTATGAAAATATTATATTGTCATCGATTAAATAATTGCGCAAAGTTTCAAAGATTCGAACGCCTGGAAGTGGGCGGAAATTAATTGAAAGATTTCATTACATCCACACATGCAGGTGAAGCTAATAAAAGGGTGTTACAAATTCAAATTCTCGAACCTGTACCAAACAATGCTCAACTTTTATACTTTACAATACACGACTATTTCATATAAACTAATATTTGCTTTATAGTGTACGTGTAAGCACATTACAAAGATGCTTTTTTTTTTCGTTCAAATAGACAAACTGTCTTAATTAGAGAAATTTTAAAATGTTAAATCATTTTATATTATTGAGCTATTTCGGGGTATCTTAGTGGAAGCATACATTAAATGTTTGCCATATTTTTTAAATTTAAGCCTGTTTTGACTGTTAAATATAGTACATAAAGTTTTTATTCTAATTATAAATGTACCATAATATAGAGTATGTCCATAAACAAGCGTATGATAAGCACACCACTCAAATCCTGGGTTAAATGGAGACGTAATGTTATTGACGAAATGTTGTACTGTGGCATTTTACATGCACAATGTGGCAACACTGCACTGTAGTTTGTCCGCTCTTGTACTCAACAGACATCTTACTTACCTTACTATTAATGTTCTTATCTGCATATTATGAGCGCAGGCTAGAATCCCGAGCAGTCCAAACATGATTATACGTGTACTTGTGGTAAACATACATGACATAATTCTCCGTGCAGTGTTGCCACATTTTGCACGTAAAATGCCTCCGTACAACATCTTGCCAATAACATTTACGTCTTCAACTTAGCCCAGGCGCAGAGCGCTTGTTTTGTGTTTGTTTCTGCACTTCTCCTATTGAAATAGTTCAGTGTTTTTTTTTATTTTTATTTTAGATTAAATTAATTAATTTTTTTTCTGTACATTAGCCTTTAATGTTTGTGTGTACAGATATCTGTATTACACGAATTGCTGATCTATGAAATATAAAACTTTTAATTTCGGGGAACTGTATTTCATTTAATGTTTAAAAATTGACTAGGGGTGGCTACAGATGTAACATTGAGATTAATTTTTCGTCTGCAGTTGTCTAGAGGCTTGGCTCCGTCCGCCATATCTGATTGTTTAATTTTTCATTTTCTGTTAGTTCCCATAGTAAAACAGTGTAAATTGCTTGGGCTTGACTACATGTATGACAACTGTACTGTAAGCCGCGATCAGTCAACAAGATGTTATACTCATAGTTAGTTTTTGTCCTACTGCGACCTACTTACATGTCAAGGTCGCCGACTACCTGCGCGTTAGGGGCTCTGAACAACGAAGTTATAAGGGTGGCATTGAAGCGTGTATTAAATGCCTCACCGTCAAAACAAGCTAATACAATGGTTTTAGTTAATTACGTAATTATTGAAATTCTGTTTAATTGAAGTTTTAGTCGAAACCATGTAATTTCTTGTTTTAAAAACATAGCTATCACGACTAAAACTTCAATTAAACAGAATTTCAATAATTGCGTAATTAACTGAAATCATTGTATTGGCTTGTTTTGACGGTGAGGAATTTAATACACGCTTCAATGCCGCCCTTATAGCTTCGTTGTTCAGAGCCCCTAACGCGCAGGTAGTCGGCGACCTTGACATGTAAGTAGGTCGCAATAGAACAAAAACTAATTATGAGTAAAACATTTCGTTAATTGATCGGTGCCGCCTGGGTGAACGCATTTTGTGTGTTCGAGGCCTGAAGTGTGGAAGCAATAAGGACGACACAGCACTAGCATCACTCCTCACACTAGCCTCTAGGTCAAGTCACTGTGCAGTCTTCTCACCAACAACTAGCCTCTATCAGACATTCTGTGCTGACCCTAGCATTTTATGACTTAATATTGAATATAAAGGTGTACTAAGCACGCCTATACATAGGCTATCAAAACGTTCTGCGGTATGACTTTACACACAACAGAATTGCAGCTATATTCAGTATAATAATTAAAATGTCACACCTGTTGAGTGTAGACGTGATAATAATTAAATATATTACATTTAAGTTTCGAAGTTAGTTGAGATTAGAAAGAACATTAATTGTATTCGGTTAGTTCATGTTAGAAAGAACATTGATTGTATTCGGTTAGTTGAGCGAAAGAACCTCGATTGTATTCGAAGTTAGTTGAGGTTAGAAAGAACATTGATTGTAGTCGGTTAGTTGAGCTTAGAAAGAACCTTGATTGTATTCTAAGTTAGTTGAGGTTAGAAAGAACACTGGTTGTATTAGGTTAGAAGAGAAACATCGCAAACACGTTTAACTTTGAACACGATCAAACATGGCTGCCGAATGTTTTTAACTAAACATGTTTACGAGCTCCAGTGTGATCACGACATTCAATTGTCAGATGATTACTTCATTCAGAGTTGCATCATACGAGACAACAATCCTTGAATAATAATCTCCCAAGTTTTCCTGCTGTCCCAAGATGACGGCACATAGCCATTATAACAGTCAAGGACTGCGCAGAAAGGTAAAAAGTAGGGTAACCATTGGGGACATAGCCCCTCCCTCCAATCCAAATCCCTCAACCCTTACATTGACATGAAATTTACTCCTGAAACCGTAAAACTGGAACTGAATATTGTGAGACGATCCAACATGTTTATTTTAATTTAGTTGATTTTATTATTATTTCTTAAAATTATGATTGTGTAATGCCCTCTCCCATGTAACAAATCAAAAATCTATGTATGCATCTACAAAATAGGAACACGAACCCCAACTATCAAAACGGTCTTCTATCCGCCTATAATAGTACATTATCATTCGCGTGTAAACAATTTTGAGTAGCAAATCACGTTTTAGCTATTTTACCACATTTTCATTAAATCTTTTTCTTGTCTGTAGATTACAAATTTTGCTATCGATATTAAACTAACTTCTCGATTAGCAAGTGACTTCTAAATTTTAAACATTGTTTAGAATTGGACCGCAATGTAATCAAAGAAAGAGAAAAATTTTGAAATACTTATTTAAATAAAAATATTTAATATACCACGATTTTACAACGGGCTAAAAATTATAAAATAATTTCTCCCGTGGAAATACTTGTAAGATTTAAGGGGCCCACCTACCTGCCATGCAAGTTGTGATGTAGAGGTTCAGGAGAATCGTTTTTCACAGAAAATATTAGTCGTGAGATTGTGTGTTTGGCATATAAAAGATATTAAGGTACCTCACACTAAGGGGAAATGGTTTCAGTTCTATCAGTTTCTCAAGTAATTAGAAAATAGGGTCTTAACATTCCAAATTTGTGCCTTTTCCGGATTGTGTAATGCCGTTATTTATTCTCATTTTTACTTAAAACCATTTAACCTTAGTAGATCTATCCTTTAGCTTTCGATCCCGTGACTGTTTGTGCCGTGTAACAACTGAACATTCTGAGGAAATCTTGTTCTTGTAATATGTGTCCTGCGCAAATATGCAGCCAGTGTTGTGGAAAATTGAAGGATTCGCGAGACCGAGCCGAGAGACAACAGAGAGAGCGAGAGACAACCTCCTCCACAACAGAGGTTGACCCAATCCCGCTTTTGTGTGGGAAAACTCCACGTCCATGAGGTCGAACGGCCGCTTAGGCGCTGTGTAATATAATAATATAACGTCTTTATTAATAATGTGGCGAAGTTAAGGCATTTTTACCTTTTCTTACACTTAACCACTTAAATTACATACACTTTTGAATATAATTAAAC
Organism: Medauroidea extradentata; assembly: GCA_003012365.1. Taxonomy (NCBI): domain Eukaryota; kingdom Metazoa; phylum Arthropoda; class Insecta; order Phasmatodea; family Phasmatidae; genus Medauroidea; species Medauroidea extradentata. The sequence goes on from PNEQ01062858.1 coordinate 35,458, forward strand.
ATTATGTGCTTACAACTAATAACAAGTAGAATTTTTGTTTAACAATTTTTTAAATTTAAATGAAATTAGAGGTTTTATCATGTGAACTTAAAAATTAGCTAAACCCTAATTACAAAAAAAATTAAAACACTGAAAAAAAA
>PNEQ01062859.1:0-35315 GCA_003012365.1 Medauroidea extradentata
GCTGCCCTCAATTTTGATGACTTTTCTCGTCCTCCACTGTAAAACCATCAGTCCTGCTACTTTTTAGGCCTTTCCTAAGGGTGTCTGTCGTCATCTTAAATGGGAACGGTGGTGACAGACTTTCGCTCGCCATCCTTGGTGGTGTCCTGAGAAAAGGTTTCCTCCGGGGTTTCCTCAGGCACCACTAGGGGGCGTTGCATACTGTATAAACTTTTATGAAGTTAAATATATTTCACAATACATACAGTTATTACTGCACTTCTAAAATCTATACAAATATTAGGCCTACTTTGAAACATGTTCTTTTGTCAATTATAGTATGTTGGGTCCTATACACAGACAATAGTACGTTAAAGAGAAAGAGTAAAATAAAGATTTACCATTGATCTCACACGTAACATCTAGTAGCTTTTAAGAACATTCACAAGCATCCAAACAGTTAATGTTAATTGATGTTCTTTTTTAAAATTCATAACTGTGTTAAACATGAGCATATTGTGAAACAAGTTTAATATTTTATTTTTTACAGGTAACTCACGTAATAAATCAGTAATTGTGCGAACACACGAAGAGACACAAATGATTGAGAATTTGAAAAGGAAAAAACTGGAACTCGAAATACGAAAGCTGGAGTTGGATGTGTGGGAGAAAGCAAAGTTGTTGGGAGTGAAACACTGCACATTGACCTCTGACATTCACAAAACAATGACTGAAGATGAACCTACAAGTGTTCCACCAGGAACACTGAATTTGAATGATATTAATAAATTGAATGGTGGGACGATTGTCATTAATGATGACGGTCAAATAGTTGTTGTGCGAAGTGACGTAAATCAATGAGTTTTTACTTTTGTAATACTGTTATTATGGCTGACATATATTAATTAAATCCATATTAATAGTCTCAACAACTTCTTCTATCCATTTGGTGTTTCAGTGATCAGCGAAGTGTTGGTAAAAGGTATTTAATACATCTTGCCCTTGTATTGCATCTTCATTGCGTCCATCTTCTGCTTCTTCTTCTGCACCTAAAACAGCTCCATTATTTAGTTGTTCATTCTCATCATTTTCCATATTTATTATCAGGTTTTCTTCCTTAGTAAGATTACAAAGAGCAACACAACACAAGACTACTTTGCACACAAATTCTGGTTCAAGTCTCAAATAGTGAAGGCAAGGGAACTTCACTTTTAATATGCCGATAGCGCATTCTACAATTCGTCTTGTCTTTTTGTGTGCTCGTAGAAATCTTCTTTCAGCAATGTTGCCTTCATTCCTGATTATGGGCGGCAATAGCCAAGACTTGAGAGGGTAAATTGAATCTCCTAGAAGAACAGATCCAGGAAAAGGTCGCCATCCTTCTTCCATCCTATGGAAAAGTCCACTGTTTCTTAACACTCTTGCATCGCTTGTACTGCCTGGCCAATTGGCATATGCATAATAAAACTTTAGATCAGCGCCACAAACAAGCATAACATTTATTGAATGAATACCGTGCCTATCTACATATATAGGTTCAAATTCTGCTGGTGCATCCATATTTGCTAAAGTTCCGCCAAGTGCTCCACAGATGCGTGGCATCCCTGCCAACTCACTGAATTGATGGACTACTGTAGCCACTTCATCAGGCCACCTCACGTGATCAGATAAAATATTAGTATTGACTGCACTCACAACATTCTTGATTACTCTGCAAACAGTCGCTTTTGAAACTCCGTGCATGTCACCTATGCAGTGATATTGTGACCCGCTTCCAAGCCAGTACAAGGCTATTTGTAGTTGCTGATGCGATGTTAAAGCATTACTTATTTTCGCAGGGTGTTCTATATCGGCCTCTATTTTATTTGACACATATGTAAATGTCTCAAAATCTATTATAAAACGTTCATTATACTCATAGCTTTCTTGCAGGTGATTGTATGATGTTCTAACCCTAAAATGTCTTGGTTGCCTTATCACTACTGTCACTTGTGTCAATCATTATCTATCTCACTTTTTACTAAAACACACACATGTCATGAGTCTAAATAACACTTGTAAACATTTTAACATGCTCTTTAAACTCATGAAAGCTTTACATATATTAACAGCATATATTACAAGACAAAGCAAATAGTGAAACAATATTTCTGTTGTACTTATATTATAAGCTTATAATATGACAATTATTACTACTAATAAGTTTTATGAGTATCTAATTTTATGAAACAATACTCTTATAATACATACTCATATTACAAGTGGGGAACTTATAGAATTTACTGCTATTTTTTATGAAACAGAAATTGCTATTTTCTTTGTGAAACACAATCTTCGGGACTACTTCTTTTCTTTTTAGGAGCCTTATATTATAAGCTTCTAATAACAGTCCTTTTTTGAAATAGACCCCTGAATGACATTAGCAATTGGGGTTATCTGTATTATTAAATAGTTTTGCTATCTTTCAAAGCTCAAAACAAAATTTAAAAAAGAAAATACACAATTACGGGCAATGAGTTTACAGCGCACATTCAAATACAAACATCAATAACTGCCCCGAATATTTTAGTATAACTAGGTTGCTCTCAGTTACATGTTGGATTCACAGTCAAATTAACCTGTTTGGTTCCAGTGCTGCAATCCGTCACACGGTTACGATATGCGTGTTGCCTGGAACTAAAAACCCAGGCGTAGCAAATGTAAATGGACAACAGCTTGAGCATACCAAAATACTTACATTTGACAAATAACATAAATATGTTGTAAATATTTTCTGTGGTAAAAATTACACGCATTTAGACAACATAAATGTGGAATATCGCGTAATAATAAACTTGTTGAGACATGTCCAGTAATAGACAATATTACATCCCAGTCTTGACTGCTTATACAGAAAACCTACCAATTGAATACATGCAAAACTGGTAAACTGAAGTGATTTGATTGGTTACTGCCGTGTACGCATAGTGTGTTAAGAGTGCCGCATATCTTCACGTTAGAGACTCAGAAGTGACAAAGCTATAAGGGCGACCTTGAAGCGCATCAAAATCCGCATCCCCACAACAAACTAAGCACTGAACAAGCGTGCAAGATTACTGCCGATCTATTTTTACTATGGGACTTTAAGAGGTAACAATGTAATTTAACTGTTGGACATTCTGCAGCTAAGTTCACTGCACGTTTATATTTGAGTTATACATACTTCCAGTTCGTTCATTCTGATGTTACGCTTCGAAACTGTTTTTAAGGAACATTGTGTCGTATAATGACATTCCGTATTTATCCAAACTGTGTTTTCTTTTTGTATATCGACAAAAAACACACAGGGAATAATTTCTTAAAAAACCCGTACTTACGAACAAACTGCAAAATTATTGAAGCGATTGTTATGCGACAACCCTAAGGTCAAATTAATGCACTTTTTCCGACGTAAGGCATCACCAGAATTTAGCTAGCTCCTGCTGCGTATTGGCGTTAGAACAAAAGTTTTGAGTCACCTCTGTTGGTCCACTGATTCTATGCTCACATCCACACAAGTTGTTACTTCCAGAAAACACCGAGATTAATTAATTGTAAACTACGGCTGACTCTCAGCTACTGACAAATCTGATGTTACAAAACATTTTTGTACAAGGTCACAATGCATTCCTGACATCACGAGCTGTAAAGAACTCCCTGATAAACGTTCAACAAATGTCTACTCAAAAAACTATTTAATATTAATAATAATTTTGTTAAACGGTGTTTGTATATCAAATAACACATTCGTGACTCCACGATAAATTTATACAAGTAAATTCCAGTAATATTCATACAGCAATCATATCGTCCTCTCTTTATTGGTATTTTGTTTTGGGTGGAAAAGTTAACAATCAGAAGTAAAAAATTCATATTTAGCCATCACAGGTTTTTTTGTCCAGGTTGGGAATGAATGCTTATATGTGGTTCGGGATAAAATGAACACTCAGAAAACGCTGCTAAAGTTCTATTTTCAGCCAATTCGTATCTTTCCGCGCGTAACGTCTAACGAAGGGACATGTCTAACTTCTCTGGACACGTCACTTGATGTTTGCGCGAGTAAGATAAATTGAGCAGTTGGTAGGAATATAAACACTTTGATTTAAAATGATTATTGCTTATATAAAATACAATTATGTCGATTGCAGTTGCTTTTGTATCATCGTGGTTGTATTTAAATAGGAAAATACATGGAACTATGTTGCGTAATTTCGCTGCCAACTATACAAGCAGTAAGGCCACTAGTGTTAATGTTGAATAATATGCAGTAACGGTAAGTGATGATGTTTTTCAAAGGTTAAACTTTCAGTGCTTACTTTATGATGTTTTTCAAAGGTTAAACTTTCAGTGCTTACTTTATCTCGGTCGACCTATAGTTGTGATGTCACATATGTCGTAAATGTAAACTTGTGTACCATGTCAAGGCTGTTAAAAGTATATATGTTTGTGCTAAACACTTGGAAGTGGATCGCGAAGGAGGAGGGGGATGTTTTAATTGTCTTATTATACCCAAGAGTTTCTTAACTCGTGTCTTTAGTATGTGCGACAAGTTATTAAAATAAGTTATCGCAAGCCATTTCATAACAGGACATGATAAAAATATTTCACAATAGTAAAGCACGATCACTTTAATGACTTCCCTCTGCCGTTTTTTTTAATACACTGTCATTGCTTTCAGAAGATATTCTGAAATAAGTTTTAAGGTTGTTAAATTTTTTTATGAATTTTCCAACCAAAAATAAGTGCAAGAATCATTATTAGAACGACAACCTTCATAACTATGCTACTAGAGAGAGATAGGCCTTAAGTCCTTGAACAATAGCAAATCCTGCTTCAAATGTACCGTACGGTATTTTACCGGTATCATAATTAAACTTTTATACTTTTTCACGGAAACTAGGAACTAACTGTAAGCTTCAATTAGCACGGAACATCAGAATAATCATTCAGAAGTCACGAAACAAAATATCAGTTTAAGCTAGCCGTCTTCAAACAGCAAAATTTAATGCTATTTATCGCCACATTAACGTAAAGAAATATTATATCCGGTAGATTTCCAAATTCAGTTGAGAAACATCACATAATGGTGCAAAGATAATATTTTTATTAACTTTATAACTTATTTAAAATGAAATAAATTCGCACGTTACGGATACATAACTGTTTCAGTTTTCCGTGTAATTTATACAATTTATAATGACCCTGTTTTCTAAAGTCTGTTGGATAATTTTTAAGTGAACTTCGACAAAAAGTGTGTATCGCAATTTTTCGACCAAAATATGTAAAGAACGCAATTTTTCGATTTGCTGTAAAAGATACCTAAAAAAGTATACACTTTATCGCTCAGCGAAGATTTAATTTTAGTGGCTTCGCCTTGGTGACAGATTAATGAAACTAGAGTGGTGGAAACTGTGTATGCATCAGAATGTAATTAGTTTCCTAGTTTCTGACATACCTCACACGTTAAAACAAAACAAGAAGTTCCATTAACATCGTGCGTAACGCGCAGAAAAATTCACTGAAGCAGTTAAATTTCTGTGTGCATTAAAACCCTTGTGTTAAATTTGCATACTACAGTAACCACTAACATAAGCGTGCAAGTACAGAACATTTAAGTTCATGGAAATGTATTGCACGCATGAACGAAAATATTACAAGGTTGCATATTATACTAATACATTTTTTGATTTCATGATAAAAAATATTATCTACTGGAGAACATTTAAGAATAATGACAGCTGTAGAGCGAATTAGACAAAATTTTATACTTTAGCTCTCGCTCTCTCTCTCTCTCTCTCTCTCTCTCTCTCTCTCTATATATATATATATATATATATATATATATATATATATATATATATATATATATATATATATATATATATATCGTACTTTTAATTACAAACTGTGCTATAAAATTTAATTTTGGTGCAGTGGTAATATCACTGGTTAAATGTACAGTGATTGACGTGATTAATCCGACTTGCTTATTTGTCTTTTTATAGTGGCAACATAAAAAACCCCTTAAATTATATACATTTCAGAAATACCGTTCCTGTCAGTATCATTAAATTTATTTAAGATTAATATTACTATTTCAGGTAACTGTAACAAAATATACTCTATTTTTGTGACTATACAAACAAACGTTTTTAAATATATGGATGTGTCATGACCTAAGATGATTGGGCTCCCTAACAAAAATTATTAAACGTGTCTTTATAGTTTTTTTATGCGAGTTATGAGTTAAGAGTAAGAAAATAGACATGCATTAAACTAGCTATATTATTTCCGGATATTTTGATGTTTGTCAGTTGCTGTTAACTTAATGCATTATATTCTTTTTAACTAAGAAGTCTCCCGTATTGGAATTTTTACACTGGTTTCATTCCATAGAAATCATACGCTATAGAAACTATACTACTATCATTTTAAATTCAGAACTACCGGGCAACATAATGAGGAACACTGTAGCCAAAATATAAAAATTCTACTACAGAGTTCAAAAGTATTTATTGAAATAAATGAAATTTCTAGAAATGATACACTGTTAGAAATTTTCCCGTGAAATTACGGAAAAGTACAGGCAAAATATTTTTCAGAAATTTTCGTAAAACAACGGACACTCAGTTTTTCTTGGTAAAGGAATCCGTAAAATTACAGACAAACCGTTTTCCGCAAAAAGTTAATTTTCCTTAAATTACTTGCACTCCATTTTCCAGAAATACGACATATTCTTATTTCCTACGTTTTCTCGAAATTTCGACACACTATTTAGTAATCTGAAGAACTTTTCGAATTTACTGGGATTCGAACCCACGAACTTACCATTGCCAGACATACGTTCTAACCATTGTACCATAGCGAGAAGTTACAAGTAAACCAGTTTCATGCAGTGGTAAGAGATCAATTTGATAAGAAACAACTTTTGTACTTGACATCCTGATTTTACAGAACTTCGTAAGTATCATTATGAGAAAAAATGTTATTTTATAGAAATAAATAACTTTAAATGTGCATATCCGCTGGCGCGAAACGCAGAGAACAGGTGCGATCTTTGACAACTGTGATGAAGCGAGGAGAATATAAGATGTGTGTGGCCTCCTCGGAACACTTCAGTCACTTACTGAGCTGTTCGGCCCTTTGTCCATGCGCGATACGATTCCTTGGTTGTGTTTCTCGTCGCTCCGCATCTCTTCTCTTCGCGGCAAAGTGTGGACAACCAGGAAGCAACACTTAGCTTCTATTGCCTTAGCTTGTCTTGTTTTCTTTTCGTTTAGCGCCAGTGTGCATGCACATTAACTCTAGGAGTCATATTAGTCATTAATACCACACTTTTTTTAAATAAACACAGTCAAATACGCTTAAAAATTGTAGAAACATATTTCATGAATTTATGGAATGTTACGTTCAAACATCCGTAAACTGGCAATACGGACAAATTTCCGTAAACAAAAAATTACGGAACCCACTTCCGTAAAATTACAGTTCTTTTCTTTCGATTCTGTGAATTTACGGACATTTTTAACAGTGTCGATAAAGCCTAGAAAACCGATTATTCAATGTTTCAGGTTTACATGCAGGCTAACGTATTTCTGTTGTTCCTCAAACCACAACTTACGTTTCTCTTTCCTATACCAATTGGTTACACTGAGTTGGAACGCCTTGAAAGTGACAACTGTCGGACAAGTGTCTGAACTGTGAAGGTAAAGTTTAACTGGGTGGCATGTCGCCCTTCACTCGTCGTATAAACATTTCTCGGCAATGACCGATGGCATCCAAAATGTCCGCGTCACGCGAAGGCAACCTACTCGGAGATCGTGTTTTTTCCTTTGTCAAACGTTGGCACAAGATTGATGACAGCGACTGTAAAAAGCTTTTGAATGTTCATGAAACCTTTCAGCGAAGTTAATAGAAAGACAACTTCTTTTGCCTAAGCAAAATGCTTCGTAGTACAATGACTTGCTTTTACTGGTGTATTCTTCAATTCTTAAAAGTAAACCACGTTTGCGATAAGAAATAAATTTTAAAATAAATATTTTTTTCATTGTGACTGTGATTGCTTCATGTTGCATGTTCCCACGGGATCTATTAAATACAAACTGTTCTTAATCCAAGAGCAAACAGTCAGTGTTTATAGTACAAATGAATATATAACTGGGATGCGACAAAATTAGTACCGTATGTAAAATTGTGTGCACAATCTCGTTGCCCAGGAGTAATTTTCCGGTTCGAAGTCTGAGCAGGTACTATTCCTATTGTAGAATTAAACAATTCAAATAGTGTTAAAAATTTTTTATATGTGTATGTATTCCTCCACCAGTTTTATTCAAGAGATATTTTTAGTTCATATTTAGTAAATGCGGCGTTAAAACAATGGATTCGCATTTCGAAGTACCTGGGCCAATTCTTTATACAGTCATCCTGATTTCAATTTTCCGTTGTTTTCCGAAATCACTTCAGGCAAGGAAACTATTATTACCCAGTAAGCAACTAAATAACAACGTTTATAGAGTTAAATCGCTAAACAGTATGTGTAGTGGTAGACTACATGCATAAACACTGCAACTGAAGATCTGTTCTTCTTGTAGTTCTGCCAACATTCGGGAAGTTTTCCTTGTCAACACTTCCCCAAGTAGTAACTAAAATTAATACAGTTGCATAAAACGGTGAACAAAAAATATTTATGCGACACATGTAAATTTTCTTCCGAAACAGTTATCACTCCAGCATTTGGGATATATATAAAAATACGGGAATCGTTTACAAATTGATGTGACATGATTTGAATACGTTTTTAAGAAACGAATTTAATTATTTAGCAATGGAAGGAATGTCCAAACGTTTTTATGGTTGTATTCCACAAGAAAAATAAAACATTTATACGAAGATATAGACTGTTTCATGTAACTTGTCCGTATTTTGACATTTCTCTTCTGAGAACTGTGTCCGACGGTTCCTTTGTTCGGAGCTTTAAACCTGCCTGGCTTCCTGGAAAAGCGCGGTCTCTGCAAATCCTGTGTACAGACACGTTTCTCAGAACTGAACTGTCAAAATACGGAACACTTACATGACACAGACTATAGCTATGTTACTAAGGTAACTTTTTAAAACCTTTGTCAAGAAGTATCTACCGTATTTACCTAATTTTCGCCTTAAAAAGTATGTATGACACAGTCCGTTGTGTGATTAATTTATCGCACCGGTAACACGTTGGACTCGCATTCGGGATTCCCGACTACAACCATCCCTATTCCGGTTTTTTTATGGTTTTCCAAACTCACTCCAGACAAATTCTGAGGTAGTTTCTTAATAAAGGCTATGAGCGATTCTTCCCCAAGTTAGTGTTATTGTGTCAAGTTCTCTTACAGTCTCTAATGATTTTGATACACTGTAACAATAGTTATGTATGTTTACAAGGAAAATTATAGGAAAAACCAGTTGTCAAAGAAATTCCTTGTAAAACTACAATGGTAATTGTAAAAATTGCAAAAAAATACAACGGATATGTTCGTAAAATTACAAGGTATAGATTTGTATTTGTACTTACAACGCAGAAAAAATTAATTTTGTTATAATAATACGAGTTTAAAATTCCTGAAGTGTTGCACCCTCCCCCCGAATTACGTTAAACTTAGTCGTGAAAACGTTAACATCTAGTTAGATTTAACTTCTCATTCAAGCATGACATAAGAAAAAGTTACGTCTATGTTGGTACTAAAATAATAAATACCCGTTCAGAAAGAGTTCAACTAATCTCCACACCTCCGAAGGCTCAAAACGGAACCTGAATGCATGCGATAATTGACAAACAGTGAATATTATATTTTTTAATCTTTCACTTGTCAATACACGGAAAATGCTTGTTATTTAATCAGTGTGCAAGTTCAGTTTATTTTTCGCAACCAGGCAAACAGTCTGAACAAAATCTGCATCAAAACAAAAGCTTAGAAGTGTAAATCAAGTAATAGATACAAAAACAATTTTAACTTTTTTTCTGGGCGAGAATTTTTAATAATAACGGTGCACAAATTCCATTAGATTTTCTTGACAAGTATTTTTTTTTAACCGTAGAGCACATTTACTAGAAATTTAATTTAATTGTATAGTAGAAAATTACTTAATACATTTTTTCTTGATCAATCTTTAAAGAATAAAGAATATTACAGCTTTAGAGGTTTATTGATGAAATTGTTTTTATAGTTTAGCCGATCACACGTTCGAGATTGTTTCCACGTTACTTCAACTCTTTTAGTACATATGGATTCCAAGTTCCTTAAATTTGTGTCATAGGAGCTCGTAAATTCACCGGGTAGAATTTAAACTTCATAAAATGCGAGTTTTTTAAACCATTATGGTCTCATCTTGACCTTTGCGAATAAAATTAAATTTGTATCATTAATGCTGCATTAAATATTTATAAGATCTCTGAACGATTTCTTTAATAAGAGCGAACTGAAAAATACATTATAATTTTTCTACGAAAATGTCAAATAGCGTTCGAGATATTTTATATAGGCAATGCCGTTTATATCTTATACAAGTACCTGAATCGATAGTGTTGCACTATCGCATAAATGATCTGCCTTATGAAGGTCGTGGGTTAGATTCAAATGGATTTGACTGCGTAGAGTATATTTAATGTTAATTCCTAGGCAATAACAGCACCTGAGACATTTCCTTGAGTGACATTAACGAATATCACATAAGAATGCATGCATATAAATAGACACGTGTTATAAGTCAAACGATAAGAGGTGAACCGACACACCCTTTCTAGAGAAAATCATACAGTCGAAATCAGCGCGAAGGAAAACTTAGCTTCGACATATAACCGTACACGCTAAAAATTGTTTTGTAATTTTACAAGACAATCCTTAGATACCCAATTGCCAAAAATATTCCTTTCAGAACTACATAGCTTAAAATTGTATTTGTGATTGCAATATGAATAAAAATATTTTTGTGTGATGGCCACGAAAATTAAATTATTTATTAAATACCTGTTATGGAGGTAAGTATTGCGTGCAGTTATTTAAAAAACAAAATTGTGGAACCACCACAGATTTCGATCCTGCATTCTTGCGTTTGGTGACCGTGCAGGAAGTTTTGTAAAAGTTCAAAGAAATTCTTTGTAATTTATATAAAAAAATTTAGTGTATAGTCAAAGTTAGGAACTTCCTTAGTTGGATCCAGATCTAATACGTAAAAGTATAACGTAATTGTCAAACACCGGTTTGTGTATTAAACAGGCATCTTCAAACTGAAGGACCTACAAATTCTAAAATGACTGTCGCGAATGGTGGGGCGAGACGCAGATAAACTTGGAAGAAAGACTAATGGTTTCATCCCGTTTCTCGAGTCGCGCAGTTGCAAAAAAAAAAGTCTTCTCTTCCACCGCACGTCCAATTATTTCAGCTCCGAGGTGTAAGAAGTTAGTAGTAGGAGTTGGTAGTCTCGCAGACAGTTTGCCCTGGCCTTCTGTATCTCTTGCGACAAGTGTCTCGACTCCCACAGAGCCACGCCCTTCACTCCCTTCTCCTACACCATCGTCCGCACGAAGGGATAGCTCTTGATGTGGCCTGACTGGGGCGACAGTCCTTTGTTTCGGTACGAGGGTCGTAATAGGACACGAGTGCGCACTGCAGGAACTTCCGAAAAATAAAATAAAAAGGAGGAAGGCAGTTTCGTTTGCGCACTAGCACCACCTTATGAAATCAGTGAAACCAACACGTAATGCAAATGATCGAACAACGCAAAATAAATCGGTGTTGAAAATAGCTAGCTTTATCTTTGATGGGAAGACCCATCACTAATGACACCTTGGAACGGAAATGAAGACATTAACATGCTAATGAACTGCCAGGGGTCAGCGAGCACGCCTCGCCTCAACACCGTGAAGGTATGCTATCCAATATTGATGCGGCACAGCATTCGCAGTTAAATAGAAGGGACGTGGCTCGAAACTATGAAAGAGCAGAGCCACTTTCGGTGCTTATTTAAACACAGTGTCAGGCATTTAAATTAATCGGGAGACAACAAATTTCATCGGATATTATTTTACTTAAGATATGTGACATTCACATAAAGTTAAATTTAGTGTATGGGTTTTTTCTGCAAGTAACGAAATTTAAATTCTAATAATTCGTTTAAAAACGTTTCTAATCGTTCAAATAAAAATTTAAAATGTATAAGTATTTTTTATGTTTATAGTACCTGCTTTCAACAAGCAACGAAGATGAACTTTTTGAAAACCTACAAAATTTAAATCAATTTCATACATACATGTATACATATGCATACATACATGCATATACATATATATACATATGCATATACATATATATACATGCATATACATATATATACACACACAGAGAGAAAGAGAGAGAGAGACACGATGTCTGTAAATTTAACAGTGCACCTTCGTCAATAATTTCATATCCTATTAAATAAAGCCAGAAAAAACATTCGGTTTCAATTTTCATTGTGAAAATAAATGATAATTTTATTAAATCACGAAGAAAGAATTAAAATACCGTGAAATTAAAATACCTTGAAACAAACGTAACACAAGTAGCATTCTTCAACTTGAGCTGGGTGTATAAGTAACCCAAATGATTGTTATCGAATATAAAAAACCTTTTATTGGATTTTCCGTTTACTGAAAACACACAATTCTGCTCCTGATTGACTTTCAGCTAGGAAAGACGAATATGAAATTTAACAGTAATACACAGTGTTTCGTACCATTTATAAATAATTAAGTTGCAAACGAACGCGATTTTAGGAAAAGAACTCGTAATACAGATCCTGATTCATAAGTGATATTACTTGTGAGGATACATATTTTTAATGTCGCTCATTAATCGCCATATATGCATTTAGCTCATTAAATCGCCATTTATGTATTTCTGCAGGAGAATACAAGCAGGGGAATCTTATAAGAAATAAAACATAAAATTATGCCATAGTGAAATACGTTGCCTACTTTTCGGGCCAGATTATCTTAAGTGCGCAGTTGACCTCAGTTTTCAACGTCTTTATTTATTTTTATATTTGTACCAGATACTTTTCCCTTACTTTAGAAATAAATTGTGATTAGATCTTCCTCTTAGGAAACTTGTTTATCTCTCATAGTTTTTGCGTAATGAGTCGTAAACGTCAAATTTTGGACTTTACGGTTTTAAGTACGCCAGTAAAACCAATTGACACACCAAACTGAAAAAGTTAACAGTATATGAGAATGTTGTAGGCTATGTTTTGACATATATAAAATTTTTTTTGTATTTATAAAAACGGTTGATATTTTTTAAATTTCCATTTCAAAATTCAGCATTTTTTTTATTAAATACAAAATTATTTTATTTTTTGTTTTAATATATGTCAAATCATAGCCTACAACATTGTTATACAGTGTGAATTTTTTTCAGTTTGGTATGTCAGTTGGTTTTAGTGGCGTACTTAAACCCATAAAGTCCAAATTTTGGCGTTTACGACTCATTACGCAAAAACTATGAGAGATACAAAAGTTTCCTAAGAGGAAGATTTAATCACAATTTATGTCTAAAATAAGAAAAAAATATCTGGTACAAGTATAAAAATAATAAAGACGTTGGAAACTGAGGTGAATCGTGCCCTTAAGTTCAGTTGCGAGTAATGCCATACCTATCTCAAATACGCATGTCAACGGTAGACTTTATAATATATTAAATGATTTGTGTATTTTTATTAACCATTCCATTTTTATTGGTAATAGTTTCATTACTACAAAACGCAAAATATTCATGCCTGGTTGTTTAAGTTGATTATTTTCATGGTGCATTGAGCAGCTCTAGTATATAGGGGGCAACAAATGTGGACACGAAGCATTGCTACAAACTAGAGTTGCTTGTTTTTTAAGAGCATATGACGGGCATTCAACTTCAATTTATCATTACCAAATATGAATGTCTAAAACTACCTGTTCTCATTACTCGAGCATAATTTATCACTAAGACCTACATTACTTTCTCAGTGAAACATAGCACAATATATGATACCAATATACATTATATACAGGAAATTTGAAGCCGCGTAAAATGAACGTAAGGAAAATAAAAGTATTTTTTTTTTTTTTTTTTTTTTTTTTTAGCCATAACAACACTTATCTTTTATTTCTCTTCTAGACCTATTGAAATTTGTACATTAATGAGTGTACACTTCAAATGTCGTACTGTGTAATAAAGCCAATGCCAAGAGGATAATATAAACATTTATAATTGTCAATCGTTTAGTAATAGCAGCTCAGTGCATCTCATTACCTCTAGTAATCACATACACTCACGAAAGACAGAATAATTGGCGTGTTGTTCGTTTTGTACACAACACGAGTACCTCAACTATTGCATCCTCATCCCGTGTATTCGCAAATGGCCTTCGGAAACATAATTATTTATGTTTACTTCTTAGAACAATTCAGGTAGTGTAAAAAAACTTGAAACTACATATTACTGTAAATATTAGAGATAAAACAATTGCTGTAGGATTGAGACATTAAACTGCCTTGAAATGTATTACTACAAAAAAAATTAACGCATCTTATTAAGGAAATATTCTAAGTATGATTTACAAGGAAAATATACTGTCAAAACACCTTAACACTAGATAATACTGCCAGGTAACGATTTTGATTTTAATATTTTCATGCTTATATGTTGTATAAAATTTGAACACGCGATTAATGGCAAATGCTAATGTAATTTAGTTACTTTAGATCCACAACAAATAACTTTCAAATCAAAAGCTTCGTGTGCAATAATATCAACTCTCTCAATGCATTTAGCAGGCAGGATTAAATTGTAATGCTAGATATATTAAAAAGTTACAAATAACAGTGATTGGACTGTTTATGTTAATTCACAAACGTTTGTTGGCAACACAACTCATTTATAGTAGGCTACGTTATGGCTTTGCGTATCTGAGCAATATTTTCATATCTAAGAGTTGATTACATCACAGTGTAAAACTATACTTTGTCATATTGTAGGAACGGCATAACTATTATTTATGAATGTATTGTTTTGGCAATTTTTCAGTCTGCATAGAGCATAGTGTTAGGATGTCGCAATCCCGCGGCGTCGGTGGTGTCGCAGAAAGGCGGTCAGTGGGTGCTGGGTAATTAACTAGTCACCAAAAAGAGGCGGATTGCGGCAACAGTGATGTCTTAGGAATCCGATGACTTGAGGAGTTAAGTGGGTCTTAACATTTACCCAACACCTTGCAAACTCCTGAATTCAGCAGGAATTGTTCCGCCTCTGGGCATAGCTGGGAGCCAGTCAGAGGGGAGGATTTTGACGGGCTGGTAGGGGTGCGAAGAATGGTATAGGTCATTCGGGATAAAGTGAGCACTAAAAATTTAACCATTGAAAAATATCACTAGCTGTTACTACGTATAATTCAACATTAACTATAGTTTTCTTACTGCTTGTATGGTTGGCAGCGAAATTACGCAATATAGTTCAGCGTGTTTTCCTATTTAAATACAACAATACAGAAACAAGATAACCGAAATGAACATAATTGTATTTTATGTAATAAATAAACTTTTATAACTAAACTGTATCGAATGATACTGACTGCACAATTTATCTTACACGCGCAAACATTAAGTGACGTGTCCAGAGAGGTTAGACATGTCCCGTCGTTAGCCGTTACGCGCGGAATGATATGAATCGGCTGAAAATAGTACTTTAACAGGGCTTTTTTGAATGCTCACTTTATCCCGAACCGCGTATATAGACATCGAGCTAGCTACCGAGGGGAGTTGGAGAAGAGAGTCGGCGAGTGAGTCTTCTGCTCGGGCGGCGAGCGCACCTAGGGCCGATATTATAAACCTCTTTCGAATGACAACTAACTGCTATCTCCATAGAGAAAGCATTGGTGAGCAGTTGGTTGTCATTCGAAAGAGGTCTATAGATACGACCCCTAGAGAACTAACTCCAACGGCGGCACGAGCGGTGAGTTCCTGTTGGTTAAGGGAAGGAGAGCGATCCCTTACCTATCTCCTGTCTCGCCTTACCCTAACCCTTCCACTCGCCTCTATTTCTGTATTGCTGTTATTCCTTGTTCTCTATTCTAATAAACTCTTGTTACCTTTCATCTCTAGGCTATTTATCTTTCCATTCCCGACTAAACTTTGTAACAATAGCATCTAAGAAAAGGTAAATGACGAAAAATTGCTCGGTTAACTTTACTCAGTTATTTGAATAATAATAGAGTGTAAATACTACTTCAGAGTAAAACCTTTAAAAAAAGCATTTAAACAAGAATCTGGTCGAATTCGTAAAGAAAATAAGAGAAAGCGACACTGGCGGTTACAGTGGAAAAACCCTTGTAGCAATTTCCATTAAATTAAGCGCCGTGGGCTTCGAGGTAAAAGGGCATTTTCTCGGATTACCCACAGCGTTTCAATTACAGTGAATTAAATGTGTACCCTGGTATTTGGTCGGGTTCAGGGGTTTGAACATTTCATTGTTACTTTGCGTGCCAATCATTCTGCAAGGAAAACCTCCGGAACGCCAGCAACGCGTGGAAGCCAGATTCACGGACATTATTAAAGCGGAAGTGACGTGAACTTCGTCGTAATCAGAACTTAACAGAGTTAATTTATATATTTAAAAAATATTCAAATTACAGTATCGTAGAATGCCAAAATGAGTTACTTCCTGGAATAAATATTTATTACCTCTCTTATCCCCATTACGACTCTCTGTAGAGTTATTGGATTCATTCCTGGACACTGACGTATGTTATTTTTTAGGCCATTTTGGTAGGACTACCAAGTTTTCTGTTATTTATTTTTTATTTGTCTATTTTAGACGGCGCTCATGAAGTTAGAACGAGATCGCTTTGTCTTACATTATTCCGCAAAAAGCCAGTACTGGGTTGAATTCTGGAGCTACTAAATCATCTACTGCTTTAGACTGACTGTCCCTCCTCCTATACACTAGGAGAAGGTGCATGAAGAGGGGTGGTGTAGTTGTTAGACGGCTCGCCTTCAAATTTGATGATTCGGGTTCGATGGTGAAGTCGCTCGCGAATTTCGAATATGGGAAACGAAGCGGACGTTGCACTCATTTCCACCGAGTTTTTTCGGGGTACTGCCTTATACCTATCCTTTCCTTCCATCATTCACACCATTACCAGCATCCAAATACCTTGCTATTTAGCGCCGACAGTGTCTACAGGATTACAACGGTTTTATCCTGCTTAAAAACTGTCGATTGTTATCGATTGTTGTTTTAATTTTAAAGAATGTTACTGAATGTTCCACCACATTTACAATTTTAGTGCTATAGATGTTTACGTTAGTTTAACTAACCACATAATTTAGCTATCGAATGACTTTTGTACAAAATACATTTCACTTATACGTACAGTACAATAGAGCTAATTTCACTCCCGGATTTGGCTCCTTGTTACCCGTAGAGATGGCTAAAAGTATTGTTACTTTTCATCACATTAATTAAATGTTTGCATTCTGGAAACTACGTAAGGGAAATAGACATATTTGTAAATAGCATTTTTTACGATGACGAAGAAAGATACAACGGGACCTCGTTATTAACATAACAAGAGGCGTGTCGCTTGAATTCATAGGCAGCAAAGACCTCATTAAAATGATACAACACCAGTTTGTATACAGCTAAGCATGCCGGAAAGAGTTGACTGCACTAAATACTTCATTTCTTGGCATTTTTCGTACAAACAAAAATAGTGTGATTAATAAAAAATATACTTGTTCAACGAAACTAGTTTTTGGTCAAGTACAAATCTATCTCAAATTTAAAGACATAAGTAACATTCGTTCTACAAAACCTTACATTCAATGACTAGGACGTTTGCATTATTTCTTCATAAATGAATAAATATCACGTTGTCTAAAGTCACATAATATAATGTTTACCAACACAGTTCATCATTCACTGGTTTTGTTTATTAGTTTAGTTCACACAAATTACGCTGCATTACTGTTTTTACATCTTGAATTATGTGTTTCGGAAAAAGAGGTTTTCCTAACTAATAAAAAATAATTGCAGAGTACTGACAAATAAAATACTACTGAAAACAACTTTAAGTCCTGAGAAAATATTATAGATTTTGTAGAAATTATATTTTTGTTGGTGAATACTTGTTTATAAATGATATAAAATTTTTCCATTTACAATGTTACTTTCCGTATTAAAGTCACCGGTGTTGTTAGAGAATAGCAACGTGAGTTGTGTAGCTTGGTTTGGCTTTTGCCTGGGCCATTAATATCTTATGTAAGCCGCTCTTAATTGAATAACGAATAGAGGTTTCCAAACGACCCCCATCAGTCAAGCGCAGCGCTTTTAGGCTGCCTGGCGTAACATATCACGGAACAAGGCCATTAATATGTTGCTAGAGAAACACGTTACGAGGCTTATAAGTTGGCAATACTGATGTAAGACGCACAATACCTACCGTAATTGTTCTTCTAACATGCTGTCTAAACACGTGGCGGAAAATTGGTAATGGTTGCTTGATAGTTTGGTAAAGTAGCTGTGTAGTTTCCTGTTAAATAGTATTTCCACAAATAAAAACAGCTACACACTGAAATCTACCAAAGTTTAATAACTTACATCGTTTTTGATAGTTTTCCAATTGTGTTTCAATCATTTTCAGGATGTCAGGTGATTCGCGGATACAGACTGCACCATGTGAATTAGTGGACAAAACTAAGCAGAATCTTTGGTAAAAAGTCGCCACGGGCCTATACCACAGTTTTCAGTCGCATGCGAATTCGAAGCCGAAAGTTTTTTTTTTCAGGACCAAGATATTGTTTTATAGTTCAATTTCTCAGTATTTTACGCTGCAAGTGAAAAAAAGTTCCTCCATGTACCAAACATCACTACCCGGCTTCCAGCTCGCATGCGACTGAAATCTGGAGCATAGGCATCCAGGCCCTTTGTTTACACAGGTCCAAAATACCTGTGAGCGGGAATGTATTACAGGTTGTTCGCACTACCATGTCATCATTTTTCTCGGTATCGATGGGCCTGCCAACTTTTTACCAACGAGTATTTTCCTCTTATTTCTGGTCACATATTCATACGGCGCAATCTGTATCCACAAATTACCTTATCCTTTACTTCCATTTCGCTGTTTTTTAATGAAACTTTACTCGTAAACTAAGGGTGTGAGTGAGAGATTTTTTGGTCAGCGCTTAACATCGAGGTCTTTAGCGCTGATGAGGAGTGACATGAAATGAGTATGGAGCAGCACCGGAATGAAGGGGCGGTGGAAACGGGAGATCGCTGAGAAAACTCGCCGATCAGCGGCATCGTCCGGCACGATTCCCACATGCGAAGATCCGGGGACCGACCCTACTTGGAATCTAACCCGGATCGCCTTGGTGGAGGGCGAATAATGACCATTCAGCCACCGTGGCCCCATCGTAAACTAACGGGCTTACAACTTCTTATAGGTCGTTCGGAATAGAGTGAGCACTAAAAATGTAACCTTTGAAAAATATCACTAGCCGTTACTGCATATAACTATATTCCCCTTACTGTTTGTATAGTTGGCAGCAAAATTACGCAATATAGTTCCATATTTTTTCCCATTTAAATGTAAGCATACTGAAACGAAAGCAACCGAAATGGACATAATTGTAATTTATATAAGTAAAAACATTTTTTATCAAACTATATAAATTCCTACTGACTCGACAATATATCTTAGACGCGCAAACATCAAGTGACGTGTCCAGAGAGGTTAGACATTCCCGTCGTTAGCCGTTTCGAGCGGAAACATACGAATTGGCTGAAAATAGAATATTAGCAGGGCTTGTTTACGTGATCACTTTATTCCGAACCGCCTTCATCACAATCATATTTTATAGCATATTTACTTGGCACAGTCCGTGATGCGAATTATACGACAAACTATATTTCTTGAAGTTAGCAAAACCTGATACACTGCATGCATCACAATTTACGTTGCTTATTACCTAGGAGGTCGTGAGTTTCGAGTCAGTCCTCAGGCATACGCCTACTTGGAAAGGTTTTGCGCATATGAGCCATTACAGGAGATAAGCGATATGGGTCACATTGGCACACGCAATTAATGCCGCAACGCTCGTGCGCGCAGGACGCTGAGATGATGTAGAGTTTTCGTCGTACCGAGAAGACTGTTAAATTATTGACGGCAATTTGGCTGCCGGTAAAATTTACGAAATGCATAATTCTGATTTTTTTTAAAGTGGAAAGTCTGTTGCAAATTTCATAGAAGTGTCCTATTAATTTATTTACTTTATTTACGTTTCCTTTGTATTGCATATTTCAAGACAAAGCAGTATAAAAAACAAAAATAACAAAGTTTGAGGATTCAAAAATCTAACTTAGGCCTGTTACGTACTTGACATCATCAATGTACAAAGGACCAACTTGCACGTCTTTTCTTACGTTGGGTTGATAGCAAAACTTTCAGAAGTTCCGTTGAAAATAAATTAAAATTTCAAACACTCTGCAACGTATTTCCAACGTCATACAAGCGAAAATTGATAATTTAAAAGCCTTTGAAGCATAAAGTTTACGATGTTAATAAATACGTTACAGATATCACAGCCGAGATAAAAAAAACATAAATTTCGTTGCTTTTGACTGTCCGCTCCGCTTAAAACAGGAAAGCTATCATCAGATGTTATATTACATAGTTTTTCATCTAGATTGTAAGCAAATCTGAGTAGGGTTACTAACGGTACTTCTTGCCCCAAAGCCCTGGCGTCATCAATACTAGAAATGTACGTGTTAAATAAAAAATTATGTCTTGCTCAGTACATGTTAAAATTGCACGTGTATGACATTCATCAGAAAAGAACCAACCCACAAATTAATCAATTTTCAGATAGTCATACCACGTAGAAGAAGAAGGTCCGAAATACGTCTCAGAAAAAGAAGACGTACTAAATCACAACATTTGACGAAAACTAAGAGCCCCGAGAAATGGTTAATACAAGGCTTAGATACACATAAAAAACTTTGACCTTGAATATCTCAGTTTCAGTTAACTGCGGGTTGGTTCCTATCTGCTTAATGCTGTCCATATATGCAACCAGTGACTGTTTTCTTCATCTCGGTAAGTCCCACATTGTTATGGAACCTTTCGGGGTGTTTATTTAGGGCGCAGTTCACCTCAGTTTTCAACGTATTTATTTATTTTTCTATTTGTACCAAATATTATTTTTCTTATTTTAGACATAAATTGTGATTGAATCACCCTCTTAGGAAATTTGTGAACCTTTCATAGTTTTTGTGTAATGAGTCGTAAACGTCAAAATTTTCACTTTACGGTTTTATGTACGCCACTGAAACCATACGACATACCAAACAGAAAAAATTCACAGTGTATAACAATGTTGTGGGCTATGATTTGACATGTATCTAACGAAAAGTAAAATATTTTTGTATTTAATAAAAAATGATGAATTTTAAAATGAGAATTTAAAAATTTCAACAATAATTTTAAATTAAAAAAATACTTATTTTTTGTTTTATATGTGTCCAATCACAGCCTACAATATTGTTATACACTGTGATTTTTTTTTCGGATTTGTACATATGTTGGTTTTAGTGGCGTACATTAAACCGTAAAGTGCAAAATTTGACGTTTACGACTCATTACGCAAAAACTACAGGAGATACAAAAATTTCTTAAGAGGATGATTTAATCACAATTTATGTCTAAAATAAGAAAAAATATATCTGGAACAAATATAAAAATAAAAAAGACGTTGAAAACTGAGGTTAGCCGCACCCTTAAATACACTGGAAACTATGAAAATTAAGCATTTGTATTGCCACAAAACACTCGAAAACATTATCTCATAAATGTATCCTACAGTTATATTCCCGTAGAATTATTCTACTCTTCTCAATGTAGAAAATGGTTACCGTCCGAAAGTGATATCAGTAAAGCCCGTTCTACAGTGACACGCAAGCGCATACGTATCACAAAAACGCAAAAGAATGACACTTCGTGTGTGTTCTACAATGGGACGCAAGCGGACACGGATACGCGTGCGGAAACGCAAGAGAGTTGGTCAATTCTGAACTCTTACGTATCCGTGGTTGCGTGTAGCCAATAGCAATAAAGCATTTCATCTTTCACCACAATTTATGTTTACATTTTAACTCGCTGGCTTACACGGTTAACAATCAAATTCATCTTCGTGTACTTTATTTACAATCATTATTTGTGACTAAAAGACTACGAAGCACTTTTTTTGAAATACCATTTAAAAAATTAAACGCTCGGAAAAAAATACTATTCGTAAAATATTTTATAAAGTTGAAATTATGTGGCTGTTAACATTTTTATTGCTACAGAAAACACGTACATGACATCCCTATGCAATTTATAACATACTAAACAATATATAAATGTTAAATAAATTTTTCATTATGTCGGACGTTTACATGACAAATACCTTTTAGTTTCATACGTTGCAATTCCGTACTTTTACGCCTGCCTTGTCATGTACTGTAGAGAAGAAAATTTTGTTTCACTTCGTATGCTTGATTCGTTTGCGTGTTACGCATCCGCTTTCTTTCGCATCCGTTTCACTGTAGAACAGGTATAAAATGACTGAGCACCTCCGAATATAATTTAAATTGTAAATCCCTTTCCTTGCTCACGACTGGCTCTCATAGGTAGGTAGCATCCTTATGCATCACTTGCGAATATAACCAAAAAACGTTCTAACTGTGATTCGATGGTTTTAATTTAAACAACAGTTGGAAGACCACATACAACAAATTAAAAATAATTTTTTATATTTTAACTATCTGATGCATTTATACTTTAATTAATCATTTGAGAAGCAACAGAAATAAATTTTATACCAGAATAAGTGTTGGGGTTTACAATTTTGTACAGAGGTAAATACGCTTATTACTAAATCACTTTAAGCCTCATTTGCGAATGTAGGAAGGCACTTAACTATGAGTTCATTTGAGGAGTTCATTTGAGAAGTGTTTTATTTGACTACCTCTGTACAAAATTATAAAACCCACAACTATTTTTTATAAAAAAAAAATCGACTTGTGTTGTTTCTTAAACGACTTATTCATTTACCGTCAATGTAACGGTAGGAAGAAAATTTGCAAAAATCTGCAAATACGACAAAAAAAAAAAGAATAATTATTGCAGAAAGTTTTAGTTCCTCAATTTAGAATACTCCCACACAAAAGAGATTATCATTAGAAATAACGGAAAAGAAGTATTAATAAGAAAGTCCAAGTAAAACTAAAACAGATTAAACATCTAATTTCACTTTCTCTACGGACTTTCATTTAATATGAACGCCAGTTTGTATACATTTTACAACATTAAAAGTAGCTTGTAGAAGTGGTTTCGTAAATTGAGATGAAAGCGCTATTGTACTTGAAAAGAAAAAAAAAGTTATAACAAAGGTTATTTTTTCATAATGGGACGGGAAAGAAAACGTTTACGAACAGAAAGGTTTAAGAAATAAAATTATGTGTGCGTTCTCTTTTTTATGTAACATAATTAACGGATACTTTGGGCGTGGTTATCCACTCTGGAATTTAATTCCTGCGTGAGTAAAAATAAAATCACACTTTTCCAAGTAAGCGAAACAGTTACTGTATTTTCTGAAGAACTACGATAATATTTTTGCCGTAACTGCTTACTTTGTTATAATATGAAAACCGTGGCAGATAATGTTTCCTCTATTTACTATATTTTAAAGTACAGGAATGAAAACATTTTTATAACGAAATGCCATACGAAGACGTTGAACAAAGAAAAAAATTAATCGTACCGTTTAAAATTTAACTTCTAAGTAGTGAAAAAATGTGAGGTGGAGCAACGATAATACGTTGGACTCGCATTAGGAAGATTCAGGGTTCGATTCCCAGTTCCGACCATCCTCATTTCGGTTTTCACTTGTTTTTCGAAATCGCTCCAGGTGAATGTAGGGAAGATTCACAAACAAAAGGCATGATCGATTCCTCTCCCAGCTCCTGCTCTTGTGTGCAATTGTGTGTAACCGTCTCTATTATGACCTCGCTGTCGACGAGACACAAACTAATTCCAGGGTGGAAAGGAATCGCTCTTTCTTTCATCTGTCTGAGTTAACGATATTATACTTTCCAGTAGTACACACGACTTTAATGTTTAAATGTTCTTCCTGAGGAAGGTGATGTTCTCGCACGAAGATATTTCTCTTGTATCTGGGAAGGTAGCAAACCATAATTTAAAAATTTACAAAAAAAAACGGTTTTGCAGTGGCCAAGAAATATATTGTCAGTCAATGTGGACCTTACCAAACATTTTTGTGGTTGTTAAAAATGTTTTTGTAGTCATTGCAAAAAATTTTTTGTTGTCCCACAAAACAATTTCGTAAGTTCCATAATGACAAAATTATTTGTGGTGAAAAATATTTTTATTTGTTAATTTAGTATAAGGCTCAGAGAATTTCACGAGACTCCCACGGTGTGAGATGTGGGCTGCAGAAACACTGTTGTGGGAACGCCTTCCTCTGCATATACCGCAACGGCATCATATATTTAACTGGGCATGTTTGTACAGTTTACATTTCTACAGGTCGAGGACCTGCTATCTGAAGTCATGGATCAGAAAGATGGTGATTATCCTCACTCAGAGGTTAGAGATGAAGCATGACATATGTTTAAAAGCGATATGTGTATGTGGCCATGAGACGGAAGAGAGACGAGACCATTCGCGATTTTGATACATGAAAGAAGTTGTTTGTTGCCATTACAAAGTGTATAAATTGGCCGATGGTAGTCCAGCCATAACTTAATTAATGTGTCAGTATACGTACAGGAACAACTGACTGAACTCCACCAAATTGTATAAACAAAGTCAGCTTGACCATCTAGTGTTTTACCTGTACTTTTCTCTTAGCGCTGTCCCCACTGGGTGTTATCGACAAGGCTACTCTGGACAGCAAACGTCCTGGTGGGTAATTTGTCAGAGGAAGATCTTGGTCTCTAAAAGCTGTAGATCTCTGAAAGAGTTTAACTTCGTGAAAGCTGCGGTTCATTTGACCCCAGTGGTTTACCTGTACGGTTTTCTTGCCCTCACAACTGATGAAATCGCTCCAGTTAACGTGGACGTACCATTCGGACGTAGGGTAAAGTGGAATATTTTGTACTTACACATGACGTAGCAAAATTGCATGTCAATATATTAAAAAACAATTCTCATATCTAGAGAAACAATAAATATTATTTGAACATATGTCCGGGAATGCACCGTTTCTGCACACCGTTCACAGTTGGGTACATTGTGCGTAGTGCACTAGTTGGATCACGTTATTGTGAATGCCATCGCAACTATTATTGGCTACATACTAGTGTCGTATTTAACTGGACGGTACGCACTGTCCAATGTACCAAGCCACAGAAACGTGATCCAGGTCGCGTGCATCGCACTGTACGTCATGTGACCTGTAGTGCATTTTCGGACATATGTTCATATAACAATTTTAGTTCCTCGAGACGAAAGGACTCATCCTCCAAAATATTGACACTAAATTTTTCGACATAAATTTCGAGTGAGTGAGTGAGAGATTTTTGGTCAGCGCTTAACATCGAGGTCTTCAGCGCTGGTGAGGGATGACATGAGGTGAGTATAGAGCTGCGCCGGAATGAAAGAGCGGGGGAAACGGGAGATCCCCGAGAAAACCTGCCGACCAATGGCATCGTCCGGCACGAGTCCCACATGCGAAAATCCGGGGACTGACCCCGCCAAGAATCGAGCCCGGATCGCCTTGATGGGAGGCGAGAGGTCTGACTCCTCAACCACCGCAGCCCCCTACATACACTACGAAGTGGCTACGTATTTTGAGACGGATACATACGCAGTAACTGGAGAGGAATCGGCAGAAGCCTTTGTTAAGTATTAATTCCAGTATGTGCCTGGAGCGATTTCGGGAAACCAAGGAAAAACAAAATCAGAATGGCCGAAGACGGGAATCAAACCTCCCTAATGCGAGTCGAAAGTGTTATCGTTGTACCCTCATTGTTCTGCGAAATGGAATATAACCAAGATACCCTAACTGCACGGGAAGAAGCACACACCGAAATGTTGTCAAGTGTCTTTTCTCACAAATCACACCTTTCTTATAGGTCATTCGGGATAAAATGAGCACTAAAGATTTAACCTTTGAAAACAAAGTCACTAGCCGTTACTGCATATAAGTCACCATTAACAAGAGTTACTTTACTGATTGTATGGTTGGTAGCGATTCATTTTATGTAGTTCCGTGTATTTTCCTATTTGAATACAACATTATTATTGAAAGAACATCAGATAAAATCGACCTCTCTGTATTTAATATACTTCAAAATATTTATATATAATCCTATTTACATCCCTACTTACAGTATAATTAGTCTCAATTGGCGCCAGAAGAACGTGACGCTATCGCCGACCTCAGGTCATCTTGCTTGTTACAGTTTGCTCCGACAGGTGGCATCAGAGTTAGGTTCTCGCCGCTTATTTGCCGCTCCGCCAAATTGCATCACTTGCATGTGTTCGTTTGTTGTGCGTATATAGGCTACACATTCAAAAGAATTGGAAATTACTATGAATGTCATTGCCAAATGATATGAAACCATCGGTATTCTGTAAATTATGTTTTACGTTTGCCAGTCAAGAAACAACATACTTTTCATTTCACGTATTAAGAAAATATGTTATTTATTGTTTCTGAAGTACGTCGACATTGTTCATGGCTGTAGAACTGAACGAAACTTGAATTCTTGAATTGCGTGTGTCATGTCTGTTTTTAGTGGCGGTTTTGAGTTACAAATTCAAATAAAATATGCCCACATTTACGAGATTTGTAACGGCAATAGTGCGTGTTGTATAAATTGGAGATACATGGACAGAAACCAGTATTATAAGACGTTAACGCGCAGGTATTTATAATTAAGATTACTTTTGATTACACCTTATATTCAGCCCCCGTGCATTTAACGAGTAGATATTGTAGATAACATTCATCGGAGCAGTTTAATGTAGTTGTAAAACATTGCACGACCTTATGTAAATAAAAGCACGTGGCAATATTTATGTTTACATTCGGCGGAAAGATATAAACTGGCAGAAAATAGAAATTAATCATGACTTTTTTTAGTGTTCACATTATCCCGAATCACCTATACTTCTACTGTTTCCAAGCTATTAGCCATCAAATTTGTAAATACATGTAAGCACTGAGCGATGTGGTGCTAAAGGTAAGGCACTGGACTCACATTCGGGAGGACTCAAACTCGATTCTCGTTCAGGCCATCAAGATTCTTCTTCTCGGTGGCTTTCCGAACCACTCTAGGTGAATGCTGAGATGTTTCCTAACAGCAGGACATGGCCAATTCCTATCCCTGTATGTGGGAGTTAATACTTGTGTTAGTAATGTACTCATTGTCGGCGAGACGGTAAGCCACACTACGTCTACGTGCTAAGGAAGCGGCGCGACTCAGTGGCTACAAGAGCAAGCAGCGCTGCATGGAGTCACGTCGGTCGTCATGGCAACGCGAGCGCCATGGATCTCCCGCGTGCAGCTGCCCTTTGACCGGGGTTCGGCGAGGCCAACTTGCGAGACGCCCCCTGGCACCGCCCACGTGGTCTGCTACGTCGAATCAGCCAGGGCTGGCAACGCCCCCCATCAGGTGCCTTATTAAAAGGATTTAGGAGTGTACAGGGAAGTCGCGTTGAAGTATAGGGTGGATACCGGATTTTTTGCGCGGGTGGTGCGTCCGCCTTTTTAATTAGTCACCTTGAACCGAAATAAACTAAGTTGAAATTCGTTACTCTCTAAATCTGAATCACTGGTTACAATGAGCAAAATGTTAAAAACTGGATTTCCAGTAAACAACAGTCTGTTTATAACTGACGAACTTGTACAATTCACTGAAAATCAGCTATCAAGCGGGACAAATTCACTGAGAATAAGTGGAAATCATTTGTAAATCAGCAGCATTTGGTCGCTAAAACAATCTGTAGTTTCACTAACCCAAGTTGCTCGTTTTTTACCGAAACACCGGGAATTTAGCCGGAGTGGTTCATTTCTCACTTATTCAAGTTTATTGTGTGGCAATATTGGTGTGAAATTCACGTGCAAATTTCTCCTCTTCTCAAAGCAGAAAATGGTTTTCGTCCGAAAGTGACATCATTAGAAATAACTGAGCATCGCCAAATACAATTTAACATGCAAATCTCTTTCCTGTTCACGTCACGGCCCTCGGGTAGGCAGTGCTCATAAGTAAACAATTGAGCAAACTTTATAAACAAAACACTTTTATACGTGTACTAGTAACACTTATATGATTATGAAAACTTGCGGAAAAAGGATAACTCATTTTTGGGACTGTAAATTCATAATTCGTAGAACTTAATCGAAATATATCTTTATTAACAATTGTTTGAAGCGATCACAATATCTAATACATTTCTCTGGCACCATGAATTAGAAACCAGACTATGAATTAAAAACCAAACTTAAACACGAATATAAGTAACGCGTCTTGCTTCAAGTGCTGCTCGTATCGTCACTATGAATTCCGATTTTGTAACACAGTATCATCTTTATAAACACTAATTTTAATTTTCATGTGTAAGCTTTATAGATCTGAAGATTTTAATTAAAATGTATACAATTTTCACGCACGTAAAGGAGAAGTACATATAAGAAGACTACTCCTACAATTGAAAAGAAAGTAGTTTTTAAATACTGCTAAACCTGTTTACATAAATAGTTTTATATATATATATGTCAAGTATCTTAGAATTTAGCCATATAAGTTCGTTTTAGCAAATAAATGTTTCACTAACACGCTTTATATATGGCTAATTAATTAGCAGAGCATTCACTAATTAAGCAGCGGCGCCTTGTATGTGTGTTTTGTCCCGTTGGTAAATAAGCACGAAAATGCAAACAGAACTAAGCCACAAATAATTGGGCACTTAACTATAAATATACACATCGTTGTACAGAGAACACGAAGAAAATTTGTTTTTTAATCTGTAGTAACAAGCTTACTGAAATAAAAATACGTGAAAATCGTCAAATTGATGGAAGCGACCGTTTGTTTCTGACTGAAAATCTTGATGTACTTGTTTTGTTTCAACATTTAAAACGCAATAAAACATACCGAAATAGTAACTTATCGCATGTCTTCATGTTAAGTACAGGATTATTCTTAGTTGTGAAACAATTTAAGTATGTAGTCCCTAGCTGTTTAGTGTATTTAGCACATAAAAAGCGAACTTTATGCAAATGTCTACTTATAGCGGTAGCCTAAAATAATCGTTATATAATGTCAAGTATAATTACCAACAAAATTAGACAAAGAACCAACGCACTTTGTGTGTATGTATTAGTGCATACTAACGTATGGCTATATATATGACTATTATGACCCTCTTACGTCTGTAACTGGCCGTTAAAATATCGGCAAAAGACTATACATTTTTTAACCACCCTCCATATCTGACCTCAAAACAGCACGTCTTATGACCACCGGGTACAAACAGTAGTAGGAGGAAATAAGTAAAAATTGAGGGGTACAACACACAACTTTTTTTTGGGAATTTAATTACATATTATATAATACAAATATCATTGTGAAATTGCTTGCATATCTAGAATCGGTACGACCGGAATGAAAAATACGTCAAACATATTTCTTAATTTAATATTTATATGCGAGCGAAGACAATATGTTTGGTCATTATTGCCTCAAAGACAGCAAGCGATTGGCTGAAAAGTTTTAGTATTTTTCTAGATGGGTAAATAAAGAATCGTTTGGTAAATACCTGAAACGTTTGAAAGTTCAAACATTGCATACATGTTTTATAACAAAATTATCAAACGACCAAATATTAATAATAAAACTGCCGACAGAAACCATTCTCGTTCATATTTACTGAAAGTTGCAATTATTAAATTTTATAATTTCAGAATGGAAGGCTAACTAATGCCTTAAAAACGTTCAGATTTACAAAAAAAAAAAAAAAAACTATGCAAGAACCTGTAGACATATGCTAGTCTAGTGATGAGCCCATATGACAATTATTTTACGTGGTTCGGGATGAAATGAACTATTTTCAAACCCAAGTTACTTTATAACAGTCCATATAATTTACAGCGTTTTCTGTCACTTTTTATGCAAACGAAGTAACCCAAGTAACAAAAAAGGGTATATTTTCACGTACTCAAAAATGTACATCTGAAGTCACAATAAAAATGATATTTCAAAGTTATTATTCTTGATAATGGAGTTCAATAGCGCTCATATAATCGCGGACTGCCTATAGAATGATGGTTAAATCTAAGATCCTACAGCAGAATATTGGCTACATAGGAAATCAAATTTAATTTACTGTGACATGTATCTCACTTATATTTTTCACTTTTCAATTACCAACAGAACGGTCGCCGTTAGCACTAACAGCTGCGATCAGATGTCAAAATATATCGCCCATGTCCGGTGCATTTTAAGTCCCCTGGAGCGTTCGTTGGGAGTTTCGGTAACGTGGCAAAAGTATGTACGTGGGAATATGTGACTTTATGTCTGTATGAACATGTGTGTAATCAAGTACCCACATATACGTAAAATTTATTTTATACAGTCTTATATATAAGTTTTCTCAGTCATCTGGCCGACGACAAAAGACAGCACAAAACCGATATCCGCGTGGTCTTGAAAAACGATACAGAGTTACCGCCCTCTTCTTACTCCCCTCTCTTTGTATATGAATACAAGTGCGTTTTTGCATATTGAAAACAGAAAATGGTTCGTAAATACATGAACTCCACCTAAGTTTCCGTATTGTAATTGTATGACGAAAACATCTAATTAAAATCTTACCAAGGTCGGCACACATCCTTAAAGAGTTGAAGAAAGATTTTCTTACAGTACAGAACACAAACATAATTTAAATCTCGATAAATAATTAAATGGCGATCTTATACTACTCGCGTAATATTTGATGCTATTACCAAATTATTTAGTTACAAAAATAGGGGCTGCAATTACAATTTTGCCGTATATTTCCAGTTACCGACAGTAAAATGCAATGTGGCAAGTTTCAAGTTACACATTCAAACAGACGAAACGTGTCATAATTTCAGCCGCATTTAAGATGAAAAATGCAATAAGAAATTACGAAGTTATACCATCGTAACAAATAGCCTACTTACTCAAAGTGTGTGCAAATTAATCCTGAAAGTTTGAAAGTTGAAATAGTTTACGTACATCTCAAAATATTAAAAACCAAACACAGCACCTTACTTTGCACTAAATGCGTACCGAGTCTGAAATTTTTTTTTAATGGTCCACATATATTTCACGAAATTAATACGTTCGAGGCCAAAATAAAAAACAAAACAAAAAAACTATAAACTGTGTGGACTAAATACACAAAACTGATGTCGTTGTGTTAGGAACTACGTGCGTACCGAATTATATGAAATTCTGATTAACGGTTCATTTTAATATATCACGTGATAAAGCTATTTTCAAAATTGTCACTAATAAATATAATGACGACATAAACGAAACATATTACCAAATGCCATTTTGCTTACGTAATACTAACTGCGTATCGAGTAAGATGAAATTCTCAACGCTCACTCTTTAGACATCTCGTGTCATCGGAAATGTTATAGTAGCTGCCTATTTTGACATTTGAACACATCATTAACAAAAAAACATACCAAAAAATTAATCTTCTTTCTGAGTGCTATGAGTGTAACAGATTTTACGAAATTCGAAAATATGGTTCCTTAGATATCCCGTATGTGAGTAAAATAAATTGTCAAATACTACCCATTTTATAACAGAAACTCGGCATGAAGAAAATATGTTAAAATAACATAACTTTACTAAGAACTACGTGTGTACCTAGTTAATCTAGTACATGGTTATTCAACAATGTCCTGTGATCAAAAACAGTTTTTAAGTGTCTACCACTTCGATACACGGTATAAACAGAGTACATAAACACGGTGGCGTGGGTGTGTGGCAAGGTAAGCTGTATTTGCGACGACTGTACAAATCCAAGAGTGGCCTACTAGAAGTGGCATCACACTCGTGAATCACCACTTCCGTTAGAAAGCTCACGAATTTGTACAAACGTTGCACAGTACAACTTATCTTGCAAGATACCCACACCAAGCTACTGCATAAACGTCAAGTTAAGTACTAAGTAATATGTGCGTAGTCAGTTAAAAAAAATTGTTCATTAGATGTGTCATATTACGTTAAAAACACAAATACTGCCAATTTTAAAATATGAACATAGCATGACCTAACTGGATATTTCTTTTAAGTAATACGAAATTTGATGAAATTATAAAATACGGTTCATTCGATATCAAGACTGATATAAAAATGTTAAAATGGCTGACATTTTGAAAATATGAACGCATGATGAACGAAATGCATAAAAGTCTAGTCAGCTTACTAATTAGTTAGTGTATAAAATTTTGTAAAATTCGGGAAAATGTTTCCTCGTGTGTGCTATGTTGTACGAAAATAGTAAAATAGCCGACATTTTTAAAATGTTAAAATTGTTTGAACAAATAACACAAAAGTCGTGTCTGGCATGCTACGATGTGTACGTATGCTAAATTTGATTATGTTTGGAAAAATATTTCCATACATAATAGTATGCTAAAAATTAAAATTAGCCACAATTTAAAAAATTCAAAATCGGATGAACTGTATACATGAAAGCCACGTCACCTTACTTAGTCCTTTATGTGCACTGAGGTTGTTGAAACTCTAAATTATGGTTCTTTAAATATCTAGTGTGATCGAAATATCTTTAAATGGTAAAATTTTCGAAAATATGAACACAATATGAACGAAATACATAAACTTCATGTCATATTGCTAAGTAGTATACGTGTACTATGTTTAAAAAATTTCGGAATAAAATTTCCTCTAGTATGCTACATTATGGTAAAATATCAAATTAAATGATGAAACAACATTGTCTCAGATGTGGCATATTATGCTAAAGTTATCAATGTCAGCCATTTTGAAAATATGAAAAAAATCCGAATGAACAAAATACACAAAAGTCAAGTTATCTTAATAAGTAACTTAGGTATATCAAATTTCATGACATTCGGACAACAATTTTCTCAGATGAGTCATATTACGCTTAAATTATACAATAAATGGCCGCCATTTTGAGAATGTAGCCACCCATGAACTAAATATATAAAAGTCAAGTCAGGTTTCTGAGCAGTATATGCGTACCTAGTTTGATAGAATTCGGTTCACGGGTTCAAAAAAAATTTTTTTAATGGGTGATATGCGCACACACACTAACACACACATAGGCACAACCTCACACCCTCATACACATACAAACACCAAGATGATTCCACTAGTCTACTTTTACCTGTGGAATGTAGGCAGAAAACTACAAAATACTGCGACCAGACAGTTACATAACACTAAATACATATTTAAACGAGCGGTGGACACGTACTACGTGTTCACGACAAAGTGAGGCTTTTCAAACGCCATCGTGTGTAAGCAACAAAAATAATATTGTTAACGTAAGGCGTAAAAATTTTAGTACAATTAAATATGCGAACTGTGTCACATACTTACATCGTTATGTAAATTATTCATAATGTTTATGTAAATACAGGTTTAAAACTAATTTTTCAATAGTAGGGTAATAAGTGGACCTACTTAATTAAGATTAACTTACATTATTTTTGTACAGTTTCTTAATATATCACCTGTCTTCTTATTCGGCGCAAAGTCCTTTTAGGCAAATAAAATGAGAAAAATGTATTTAAACCAACTTACTTAATGATGCGTGTACTAACATAAAACTGACGAATATAATGGTGTAACCAACAACATTATCTTATTTTTTATGTTTCGTTTATGTTATATTTTAACTCTAACATTCCGCACTATATTTACACCAAATCCAGAATAGGAGTTTAAAATTTTCGGAGTCCCCCAAATCTAGTCGATATCAAAACCATTGCAGCCGGTAAATAAACATAATATTTATTGATTTATTTA
Source organism: Medauroidea extradentata (assembly GCA_003012365.1). Lineage (NCBI taxonomy): Eukaryota > Metazoa > Arthropoda > Insecta > Phasmatodea > Phasmatidae > Medauroidea > Medauroidea extradentata. The sequence continues at coordinate 34,116 of PNEQ01062859.1, forward strand.
TTGATGATTTCGGCAGGCTCCATTATTCTAAGTAGTTAATATTTACTGTCAGCGGCATGTTTACGGTTATTCCGACTGTACCCCGGACTAATTGAAAAAACAAAACCGTTCGCTTCCCGTCACAAAATCGTTACTGAGGCCCAGACCGACAAAAAAATATTGTGGTCGCCTACAAATATGTATTTTAGATACCGCAAATTATTTTTCGGTGTGGTACGGAAAAAAGTGTACCGAATAAACATGTCAAGAAAGCTCTAGATAGGTCACTTGAATGGACTAATTTTATGCGAAACACCTCAATTCAACCAATGACTGCTCCATGTAAATTGTTACAGGCAGTGCATGGTAAGTTAAACCTTTATAAATTCACATAATGACAAGCGGCACAGAAAATTGTATCTTTAGAACCTCGCAATCGTTTAAAATGTACAGATAAAATTTTATTGATTTATTTTTAATTAATATTCAGTGATAAGTGTAATATTTTCAGTGTTATTTTTAGAACAGTTCCGTTGATAAAATGCTGAACTACGGCGCGACACCTTTCCCGTTTAGAACACGAAACAACCAAGTCGGTAGGTGCAAGCAGTGGTTGCAGACCGCTAAGATGTGTTCACACCTACACGTTATATACGTTACTGCCATGCCCACAGTCTTGCGCAGACATTAGTCCCCGCACATGACTCGTCATAAAGGAGGACGACGTCGTTACTCTCAGCCATCTCGTCTCTCCGCGGTATTTCGGCTAAATGTACGTACGACGACAACCCAGCTCGGTGACGAACGTGGAAGGAGAAGAGGTGAAGGTGAGAGTGTGACGGGGCGATTACTCGCCGACTAATCAGCAGGTAAGTGCGGATGTTATGGACCCTCAGCGACGTAACTGAGGCCCTGACCCCAGTTAAGGCTGTTCAAGGGCCTCGGACATGTAATGAAAATCAATGTAACATAAGGAATTCATAATATATATGTAGCAAGTATGTGTTTGGTACCTACTTAACAAAGTTTCGGAACTGAAATAGCTTTTGTTTCATTTATTTTAATGAGTCTTCTGTCCTAATTTAATTCATACAAATCATAACTATTTTCTTTTCCTTAAGTAAAACTTGAAGATAAATAACTATGAAATGTACTCAAGATCAGAGCCTGACAGTTTCATTTGGTTAAAACCAGCAGATTAATTTTTATTTAGTATTAAAC